>CAUYSK010034307.1:0-13730 GCA_963575035.1 Avahi laniger
GTGATAGGTGCCTACAGTCCCAGCTACTCGGGAGGCTGAGGCAGGAGGATCGCTTGAGATCAGGAGTCTGAGGTTGCTGTGAGCTAGGCTGACGCCACGGCACTCACTCTAGCCAGGGCGACAACGTGATACTCTGTCACAGAAAAAAAAAAAAAAAAAAAAGTGCTATGTGAGAGCCCCAGTGATTGCGTGAAGACAGGCAAACAAGCACCACCAACCAGCTCCTCCACCCCGCCCAGCCCAACTGGAGCCACGGCACCCCTTCCCCGCACACCCCGCCGCCCTGCAGACATCTCAGAGGCCTCTGTGAGCAGACTCTAAGCCTTGCTCTGGCAGCACTCAACCCTAAGAGACCTGGCCAAAGCACTACCCAGAGAGGACAGGAAGTGGCAGTGACTGGAATGAAGACCTGGGTCTTCCCCGGACCCGAGTGCTCACAGTAAAAGAACAGTAACGGTAGTAATAATGAGCTAACATTTTGTGCACTTATTATGCGCTGAGTGCTGTTATACATATTTTACTCATGTTTTCATTTAATCCTCACAACTCCTCTATGAGGTCGAGGAAGTTCATGATAGAGGAAACTGAACAAAAACAAAACAAAAAGCGCTTTGCTGAGAGGTTAGGGGGAAAAATGTTGCACAAGAATTCACAGCTAAGAGGTAGAGCTTGGATACAAATACAGGACACTAAAGCTCTTTATTATGCTATTAAGTTTTTGGTAAGCTCGACTTAGCACTGAAATACCAGGATGAGACTGATAACTTGTTGAAAGGACTATAGGAATATCAAGACAAGTCAGCTGCAATCCATCCTGTGCATTGCAGGGAGATGATCAACAGCAGGAACATAATGTCAGCACCTCAGCTCATAAAAGGAACTGAACTCTATCAACTCCCCTCAGAGGACCAGGCCTGGGGAACTGACTCATACTAAGCCAGAATGCCAATTTATTAAGTTACAATGGGAACTAGAACTTGGAAGAAACCCAAAACAGCCACTGCAGTTCAATTTACCTTCTTCCCAAATGGCAAAATTCACATGGGCAACCCAGTTGCCACCAGAAAGTTGGCTGGTCAACACTAAGGTACAGCACTAAGACAGTTTGATGCCTCAAGTCACAAAAACCTGAAACAGTGGTAATGCAAACACCAAGGCCAATCATGCTGGATTTCCTGGGATAATCCTATCTCCAGCACTCCTCTTACTGTCGGACCAAATGTTGTGAGTTACTATTTCAAATATATATCATCTCTGCCAAGACAGTAAGTAATATTTACTCTTTCTCATTTTCAAGGCTCTATATAGATCGCACCTTTCCAATAACATACTTATCTCAGAAATCACTACGATCTGTGGTTTCCTTATAATCATACTGGTTTTGAGAAAACACCCTTACCTGGTTGGATTCAAGAAGCCCACGTGTCTGTCAGACTTGGGAAGCAGTTTCCTCTTGTTATATACCACATTACAGAATAGTCCAGAACAGACCAGGCCTGGGTCATCCTCATCGTATTATGATGACTCCTTTACGTTCGATTTCAGACGCTGTTTTTTTTGTGCCAAACTCTACACAACAAACACTTTGAGAATGACTAGAGACTTGACTTTGCTCGTCTGTGGAAAACGAGGGCATTAACCCAGACCTGGGGATGGGATGGAGGTTCCCAGGGTGTGAGCTGCACCTGAGGAAAAGGGGGAGGTCAAGCTTCACTCAGCAGCTATACTCTCACCTGGTTTATAGATTGAAATCTGGCAAAAGGGTTCTGCTGCTTTTTAAAAGTTTGCTAACCATTGATCTGGACTGGTCTTCCAAGTATTAAATTAAGTTTTTGATTTTAAAAATTCACTTCTTCGACAAATATTTGGAAAGTGCCTTACTATGTGGCAAGACTCTGCTAGGCACAGCGGTTATAATAATGAACAATATGTTAATAAATATAGACTACCCTCAGGGGACCTACTATTTTTTGGTTTTTAAGAGATTCAACAGTGATTTAGATATATGTCCATGGGTAGAGTCACCAAAAAATTCTATTTTCTGTTTCCTCAAGTATTAAAATGAAAAGGCAAGATTCCTGACACTCTGCTGCCACACATTTCCGCGGACGCTAGCCCAAGTTTCCCTTCTCCTCTGCCCATTACTCAGAAGTCACAGGCTGAATGATACAATCAAAACCAGTTGTAAGTTGAAAAATCACATTGGATTTTATTAAAGTATACATAAATTACCTTCATTTTTCTTTATTTCATCAGTATTGTGAAGTTAAGTGAAAATTAAGTAAAAAGCAATGGTCACGGTACAGAGAAACGAAGGCTGAAAGGGAATCGGGGAAACCATATTCCAGTCCCGATCTGCCACTACCAGTTTGGGAAAGGCCTTCGTGTCTTGTCCTCAGCTGTGGAATGAGGTGACTGAAGTACAGGTTGTCTGGGGTCAACTACAGCTCTAAGATTTTGCTGTTCTAATTCTATTATTAGGAGTAAATGTTGAGGTTATCAATTAACTATTTAGTGGGTACTCACAACGAAAAGGGAATAAACACTGAATTCAGGAATACTTTTAAGAAAGACGAGAAATACAGAAGTTTGCTTCTTAAAAAATGCATTGATGTTACTGCTTTATTCACACTAATTAGAATACATACACAAAAAATGTGTATCATGTCACTTTCAAAAAATTCCATGTTCCATGAGAACTATGTAAACAATGTAAAATGTTTCTACTATAAAACAAAAAAAGAAAGTCAGCATTCTCATGTAGTATTAGGAAAATATTTAGATAATTTGAATTTATAGTAAAACAAAGTGAAATATTACAGAGCAATCTATTCATGAAGTAGCCTTACGGCCTAGAATCAATACATTTCCTATTTTCAAACACTTTGGTATATAAGTGAAATTAATACAAACCAAAAAAAAAAAAAAAGGAAAAAACTCTACTTTGGTTATCACAGTAATTGGAACTTAGCAACAAGGCAATTGCACAGCTACCTTGAATGAGAAAATGAAAAATCTCTCACTTGCTCCCCTCTCCTACTGGAGATGCACATGGCAGGAGAGCTCTTTGTAGGACTTTTGTAAAATAAGGTGCATTTCACTTCCTTCCGTAAGGAGCCTCTCGGCAATAGTTTAAAGGCTTTATAAAATCTCAGATTCGGCCTGAAATAAAAGTGATCTTGGTTACTTCCTCTTAACAAATACAAATGACCCTGCATTAAGGCAGCTCAGAACTACAATTCACATTTAAAGTAGAACATAAATTTCTTAAAACTCATATCACTATAGTTTCTCAAGAAGGCCACACTTGAATAAAAAGAACATACTGCATTAATAAAAAGAAAAATGCAAGTTTAATAGCCCATTGACAATGGTTTTTTAAGAAACAGAAATAACCATTTGCATGCTACAAATATTTCTTCATTGATATTACACATAACTTTAAGAACTATACGACTAAACTGATCTGAGGAATTTTTCATTGCATCATTTTTATAATTCATTTTTCATCTATACTGTCCAAATGTGGTTGGTACTGATTTTTTTCATTGTCTTTTGGTTCTGTGTATTGTCTTAAATGAATCCCTACATCTGAGAATTATTTCTGAGCAACTGTCAACGAATCGCTTTCTGTCACCCATCACAGGAGCAAACTGGGAAGGTCTTCTGAGGATTTTCCCAGCAATGTAAGTCATACTGGAACTTTCTGTGACGACAAGAAAGTCTTAAAAAGAAAAAAAAAAAGAATCCTCAGTAAACTTTACAAACTTACCATCATAATACAATAATGCATTGTTGTCCCTTTCTGGAGTAAAAGAACACAAAGTTAAGTGCTCAACTTTACTAAACAAATACTGCTGGTCAAGCCCAGCAGCTAGCAGCTCATGCCTGTGATCCTCACACTCTGGGAGGTTGAAGTGGGAGGACTGCTTGAGCTCAGGAGTTCAAGACCAGTGTGAGCAACAGCGAGACCCTGTCTCTATTAAAAAATAGAAAAATTAGCCAGGCGTGGTGGCGCACACCTGTAGTCCTCAGCTGGGAGGCGGAGATAAAAGGATCGCTTGAGCCCGGGAGTTTGAGGTTGCAGTGAGCTACAACTATGCCACTGCATTCTACCCAGGGCAACAGAGCGAGACTCTGTCTCCAAAACAAAACAAAAAAAGATAAAACAAAAACTGCCAACCGCCTCCAAGGAACACAGCCTATGAGCACAAGTCCTCAGGCCTTCCAAAGGGATGAGACTGCGCACGGAGCATTCAGTAATATTAAGTAGCATGATAATATTCATAACAAAGTGAGTACAGAAAGTAAAAGAAAATTTAAAGTTAGTTATCTGTCAGTTAATTTCAAGCTTTTTAAACAAAAATTCTAAAAAGGACGAAAAGGACATAAACATAAAACAACTATTCAGCAAAACTAATACTTGAAAGAACCACATAGAGAAGAATTGTTAACATTTTAAATGAATTATTTTATGATATTAGTATAGTATTAGGAACCCAAATTCTTGCCTAAATTTTACAGCCAAGCATAAGAAGAAATAAAACAATTACAGCGAACAAATTGTTAGTATATGTGAAATAAAAGGTTCTAACTGAGTCATTCACATCAGGCAATAGCAAAATCCTAGTATTACTATTGTTTATGTTTTGCTTGTTTTGCTTTGTTTTGTTAGGGAAGAAAGTATCAGGGGAACTTAATTTCAAAATTCATTTGGGTTAATGAGAATCTGCACTGCCAGACATTAAAAAGCATAAAGTTGCAATTATTAAAACACCATATTTCACCCAATCTAAGGCATTGCCACTTGCAAGATACACCATTGTTTTATGTACCATGAAAAACAAAGATGCCCAGGAAAGGGAGTCTCAAAGGAGACAGAGACCCTCACAAAAAGTGGGACATCAAAAGGCTACAGCCTTGATGAAGGGTAAAAGAAAACCACCCACCATGCAGAAGAGATGGCAAAGAAGCCTGCGCACCCCTTCCTTGACAATGGCAGAGAGAAAAATAATTCCTTGATATGTGAACTCATACTCCTACCCTACCCCACCTGCAAATTTTGTACGCTGAATTCACAAGCAGGGAAATTAGCTTAAGCAGACTCAGGTTGGTAATCCCCGCCCGGCTCCTCCTCCCAGTGACTGGCAGAAGAAAATACATGTCCTTTCATCCGGGCAACAGCTAATTTTAAGACACACTTCAAATTTGAAGATGATAAAATGCAAAAAATATGGGACTTAAAATCAATGAAATATAACAGATAAATATGAGAAAGCCTGGAAAACAAATATTAGGCATATGATAAAAATGTCAAACAATAGCAAAATATTTGGCATATGATAAAAACATCAAACCAATGACAAAAGGGTACATTATTCAATATATGGCACAAGCAAAAATGATTAACTACATTAAAAAAAAGTTAAATCCCTCTCTATACCATACTCTTCTAAATTACAAAGTTAAATAAAAAAACCTTTAAGAACTAAAAGAAAATAAATGTAAGTATCTAAAAAAATAATCTTAAAAGGCTGGCCTATATATTTTTAAAACATGCTTCCTCCCCTCAAAAATATCCAAAGCATATGCAAAAATAAAAGGCTAATGTCAAACTGGAAAATAAAAATTGCAATGACAAAAGGCTAACATCCTTATATACCATAATTAGAAATCAGTAAGAAACAAAAGTATCCTACCCCACATCTCCAGAAGAATGCACAAAGGTCAAGAACAGTCAACTGACAAAAATACAATCAGCCAGTTAAAATACACCAAAAGTGCTCAACTTCACTAGTAATAGAAATATAAAAAAAAATGATGAAAGAAACAATTTCTGGCTATCAAACTGGCAAAATTTTAAGAAACAGTAAAACCCAAGGTTGGCAAGGGTGTTAAGAATACCGGCATTTATATATTGATGGTAGATTATGAAAACTGGGCAACCTTTCTAGAATGCAATTAACTTAGCAAAAAGCAAGTATGAAAAAGGCTTTAAAAATGTGCAATATTCTTAGAGCTAACAATGCTTCCACTAGGAATTTATCCCAAGCAAACAGTCAAAGATGAGCAAAAAGTATGTCAGTTATTTATAATGGTGAAAATCTGGAAAATCACCTACCACATGAGGGATAAATTAAGTATTTTAATAAATAAAAGAACTATGAAATGGAATGCAATGCAACTATTAAAATACCATGTATCATTGAAACACTGTGCATACTAACAAAAGATGGGAATAACCTAAATGCCCATCAGTAGGCGACTGGTTAAGCAAATTACGGTGTAACAGTCAGTGGAACACATTGGAAAGAATGAGGCGGCTCTCAAGTTCTAACACATGTTCTTCTCGACTCAGTCTGAAATAATCTTGCCCAGATCACCACCTGCTCACATGACACTACCAGTAAGGCAGCCATCTCACATAATGCAACTTGCTCCCATCCCAAATGCTCTCCTCTCCTCCTTACCCTTCTGCTCTGCATTTTCCTCTGGCACATAATTGCTTATGTACCGTCTGCCTTCCTCAGAGGAAATAAGACCCTGGAGGGCAGGGACTTTGGTCCTCTGCTGTGAACCCAGCGCCTGAAACAGTACCCGGCAATCAGGTAAGGTGTTCACCATCACGAAATACTGGATCAATGGACAGATGTGGAACAATGCTTAAATGGAATAAACCGGCTACAAAATAGCAAACAGTATAAAACATACAGACTTAGAAGATTATAGGTGGCCGCCGCTGCTGCTTGTTTTTTCTGTATTTTCTCGGGTTCCTGCAGAGGCACTCTTACTTTATTGCTCTTCAGTACACAGCGCGTTTGTTTCAGAGTGCAGCAGCACCCCAAGGTCCTGTCACACAGCCACGGCCTGCACTGCCCAGCAATCCCACTCCAAGGCTCCACTCTCTGGCCACGGCCTCCCATCCTAACCCTCGCATCGCTGACTGGGGACTCCCGCCCCTGCGAGTCCCCAACCTCATCCTAGTGCTGTCACCTACTTTTTTCACTCTCTGTCACCCCTTAGCTCTCTTGCCTTTTTCTTCCCACCTCCTTCGCCTGGGGCAAAACCCTGGCCCTGGTAAACCCAAGTATCTGCTTACTCTGAACCTCACCCAAGAGCAGAACATGGCCAGAGAAAAGTCAGGCAACTGTCCTAACTCAACTCACTTCAAACTTATGACCAAAATAGCAAACGGGCATTCAAGCCTGCAACACAGTCCTACACTGTGCTGACAAATTCCCTTTCCCCACACTTGAGTATCATTCTGCTCCTCGCTCTCCTCAATCTCCCACCAGCTCTCCGCTGGTGACCTTACTCTCAATGGACAACCTTCCTGCACACTTCGGAGAGAAAACTCAAGAAACAGAGACTCCCTCCCCTTTCCACCGCTGATTCTACCACCCATCTGTATCCACATCCTTTGCCTTCCTCCAGAACAATGAAGGACACTTCCTCACTCCTCTTCCTTTTTTCCCCCTTATTTTTATTTATTTATTTTTTTTTTAGAAACAGAGTCTCACTATATGCCCAGGCTGGCCTCGAACTCCTGCATTCAAGCGACCCTCCCTCCTCAGCCTCCCGAGTAGTTGGGATTACAGGAACCACCACACCTGGCTCCATGTTCCTCTTAAGGCTAAGCTCTCCAGCTTATCCCAGCCCCTGCCCGATGAGCGTGCAAAGATTTCCTCCAACAATCATCTCCTTTCACTCCTGCCTTGTCAAGTTCTCCCCCAAATACAGGATCATTCTCACTGGCAAACATGCACCTCAGTATCACAAAATGCCCTCCTCTGCCTTATCTCTGTTATCTCTGACCTCTCTTCAACCACTCTGACCCCTGCCATGACATTACCACAGCTTTGGTCAAGAGCACCAAATGAAGCCAATGGCAAGTTCTTGGTCCCCCTCTCGCCTCACCCCTCAGCAGCATCTGCCATGGCTGGACGCTCCTTCCCTGAAGCAGTCTTCCCTCAGCTTCCCTGAGATCACCAAGTCCCTGGATTTTCTTTCACTTCCCTGGCTCCTTCTCCCCCGCACCCCTTCCCTTCTCCACCTCACACTCCTTCTAGGTGATCTAAGCCAGTCCGTGGCTTCAAATGGCAAGCACACGCTGATGAGTCTAAAGCTCTGAGCTTTAGACCAGCATCACCTACTGACTTGATAAAACAAAACTACTCACTCCGCATCCCTCACACTCCCCAAAAAACCTGCCCCACAAGCCTTCCCAGGAAAAGGTCACATCAAAATCCTGAGTCATACTTAACTCTTCTTTCTCTCACACCCCTCAATCGGCAAGTCATAAAAAACTCCACCTCCAAAACACATCTGCATTCCATCACCTCTCACCACCCCCGCCACCAGAGCCCTACCACAGTCGTCGCCAGCCTCCTAACTATAGTCCCTGCCTCCATCCTTGACCCACTAACAGTGTATCCTCCTCCCAGAACCCAGAGCATCTTTCTAAAGGATAAACCAAATCCCGTCACTCCTCTTCTTAAAAGCCTCCAACATCGTCACTACACTCAGGCCAGACCCCTCCTCCCCATCAGGGGCACCTACCCGACTCATCTCACTCCACTCTCCTCTTCGTTTATTACCCTCCAGCCATGCGGGTCTGCATCCTGCCCCTCAGACACCACACATCTGTCCCCATCTCGGCAGCCCTGCAGCTGCTCTCCCTTCTGCCAGGAGTGCTATGTCCCTGTGCCACCTCCTTCTCATCACTCAAATTTCAACTCAAATGGCATCAACTGAGCAAGACCTTTCCTGGAAGCAACCCCAGTCATTCCCACCACATCTGCCGATTTCATCTTCTCTGCAGACACTATCTATATTTGAAATGTACTTATGTATTAGACTATAGGTTTACTGTCGATCTCGTCCCAGTAGAATGAAAGTTCCTTGAGGGTGAGAATGAAATCTTGTTCACTGCTTACCCCTAGCATGAAAACTGGTACCTGACACATAGCAAGTATTGAATAAATACTTGTCATCCAACTGAATGACTATAACTGAAAATCTGAACTGTGACAGATTCTGACATTATACTCCGTTTATTTTAATATTATAATATCGGAAATGGTGAAAACTGATAAAACAATATACAGTATGATTAAGAAATGGTTTCTTAGAGTTTTCACTTATTCTGTTAACTAAGACTCCCTAATATACAGCATAAAGAACACTAATGATGATCTCAATGTTCATTAACAGAAACTAGCTAAATAAGATGGGATGTAGCCATACAGTGAATTGTATACAACCATTAAAGAGAATGAAAAAGACCTACACACACTAATATGGAACGTTGTGCAAGCTGTCTGCTTGATTGAAAACATCAAGTTGCAAAAGAATACAATGAATGAAATGTCTTTGTTTTAACAGATTTTAAAATGCATGCATATTTGGTTGGACATGCACAGAAAAACTTCTTTAAGGGAACTCTACTAAAATTGGTTACCTCTCTAAAATGAGAAGGTGGAGGCTGAAGGAATCTTCATTTATCATTTATCATTAGAAAACCAAAAACACTAGAACTACCTTTGATTTCAGTAATTTAAAGCTCAACCTAGTATATTTTACTCTTTCAAAGGCTTTACAATTTCTAACTTTTTAAAAAACACATTACCTATTTTTTAAAGTGATGCATAATCCAGTGAAGAAAAATAAGTATCTGGTGTCTCAGGAGGACACTCAGGAATATAGAGCCTGGCAGACTTACAGGTTGGCTTACGCAGCACAGATTTAACCCCTTCTCTATTCCTTCCCTTTAGAAAGACTGGGAACACTTAAAACATCACTTTTGCAAGCTTCCATACACACAGACTAGGGTGAAAGGCTGACATGTGGCATGGGACATACGCCTAGTCAATATGTATGAATGAATTTTTAGAAATGCTTTTGCTTTGCTAATTAAAAGGGATAGATATGACCAATCCTACCCTCTCCCCGCCTTATTCATGTTGTGAGTGTGAATATGATATCGGGAACTATGACAGAATCTTATAAGGCAGCAAGAGCCAACATTCAAGTGGAAAGATGCAAGCAGTCTGGGTGTCTGCTGGTATCACTCAACAGAAAAACCCTTCCTGTTACAGAAGAAAAATAAACCCCTATTTGTTTAAAGTACTGTGAATTGGGTTCTGTCACCTACAGCCAAAGGAATTCCTAGCTGATATTCCTGGGAATCTGTTTTAAAAAGAAAATAAAAGAACTTAAATTCTATGCAGTTTTAGAAAGACTGTAACAAGTCAGAAATGTATCTCGCAAACCAAGTGCCTTCCTAATGTCTCTATTCTGAATTAAAAAAAAAAAAAAACAAAACAAGCCAGGGGTGGTGGCTCATGCCTGTAATCCTAGCACTTTAAAGGTCAAGGCAGTAGGATCACTTGAGATCAAGAGTTTGAGACTAGCCTGAGCAACATAGTGAGACCCCACCTCTACAAAAAATACAAAAACTTAGCTGAGCATGATAGCATGTATCTCTAGTCTCAGCTACTTAGGAGGCTGAAGCAGGAGGATCACTTGAGCCCAGGAGTTTGAGGTTACAGTGAGCTAAGACTATACCACTGTACTCCAGCCTGAACAACAGAGTCAGACCCTGTCTCTTAAAAAAATAAAAAAAACTACTCAGAGGAAACAGAAATGAGCAAAGAGAAAATCATAGTGAACATCAACTCCATGCAAAAGCCTCAGAATGCAAACATTCAGAATGTATACATATAATAAGAATAAACTCACATAGTGAAACTGAAGTCTGATCAGTGCTGGGGCTGTTCTGGACTAATGTTCATTGTTCGATAAATTTCTTTAAGTAGTAACAGGGCAGTATCTTCAGATTCCCTGTTAAAAAAAAAAAAAGCACATTTACTTAAGAACCAATTAGTAGAAATTAGCTCCTACGTACAAAGGTAGAATATGCAGCTTTTGTTCTATTCAACTCTATCTAAGCAGGGCAAATGACAGCAGGGTAATCTCAGTGTAACAAAGCAGTGTAATCTCAGAGCTGCCCTTAAAAACTTGGTGGATACTGATCAGTTCTAAAATAGAGGTGCTGCAGTTCTCCTTGGTGACAGGAATATATAAAGGAATAGCTTTTCAAAGTCCCTACCACTGCCACTGTGAAAGGCATTCCTACAAAAACAGTGTGCAAGTGGAGGGTCTTTGGTCAAAGGAAGATGACATACTGCCATCTTGTGGAAAACTGAAGGGGAAAAATACTGATTTTGAATATTTAAGAGTTCATATGAATATTCCATAACATGTGATCTATCAGGAAAAGAATCTCACTAAAACTAAAACTGCTGCATGTGTTAGCACCTAAAGGCCACTCGAATGTTACCAAAGAATACTCACCAATAGCATAAGTGACTCTGAAGTGCGAAAAGATACTCATTAAAACTCTCTATTGGCTTTTCTTGAAGAACGTAGTCAATTCGGCGGCCTCCGTTTAACATTCCAACCTTTCCTAAGTAGTCCTCATCCTTGGAAAAATCTGGACTTTCAACAATCTTTTCTGCTAGAATTTAAACCATTTCAATATCAAAGTCAATCACTTAATCATTATCCTTTGACTTTAGCTGACTTTCTGGGCTCAATGAGAACATTGCTTGACACTCGTAGCAACCTGGGGAGCTACATGGCTCACTCCCCATTCCTTCAAAGAGCCAGGGGAAGAGGGGCTGGTTACCCAAGAGAGAGGAGAAAGAGCCAACAGCTGACAGAAGTTGTGAAGATAAGGGGCGAGAGAGCATTGTAGAAAGAAAGGAAATATAGAATTAGAATCTGAAAAAGTCAAAAACATCATGGCACAATGACCTGACATTGTATATGAAGTCAATAAGGACACAGTTAAACAACAGTATCAGGAAGGTAACTTCTCAGAGTGAGTCTTTAAAATGCCTGAATACAAATTTAGTTCTCAACTCTGATATTCTACCCTGGCCTTATAAATCTCAACAAAATTTTTAAATTACAGAGGAAAAAGTTTAGTAACTATTAGGTAAAAACTTAGTAAAAAAAAAAAAGATGACATAAATTTCGAAGTAATGCAATCGACAATACAGTTTATCATAACAGATTTTCCTTTATAGGAAGAGCTTCTACAGCTTAATAAGAATGACTAAAGGGAAAAGCATCATTATATGTATTTATAAGTGTTATGTTCATAAATAATGTTTGTATTGGAAAATGCCTCAAATGTTAAATTTACCTTCAACTACTTGCTTTTCTTCCTCTTCTTTGATTTGATTGGCCACCTTCTCCAATTCTTCTTGCAACTGAGTTGAAGAGGTATGAGCACGGGCAAATTCGTTTAATGTCTGCCAAGCACTTTTCAGAGAGCTAATAAAACCCTGCTTCAAATCAGATCCCATACGAGAGAGACTTTCTTTCAACTCTAAAGAGATTAAGTTGATACACCAAGTTAATTAGTCACTAGGTAAAATTCTACATCAGAAAAATTAAAAGTTAACACTCTTCTCAGACAGGATAAGGCCTCTTCTTCCTCTCTTAAATGTAAAATATATGGAGTACATCAGCCAAGAACCCTTGATATGTCAAAATGTCATGGCAAGACTTAGTCCGTTATTTTTTTTTAACAACTAAACTAGATCTAGCCAAAACCTATAAATTTCCTCTCTCCAAAAAAAAAGGAAGTACAAATACCATAAAAATATAAGCACATTCATAGCCTTTTTTTTTAACTGTATGTTAAAAAGTGGGCCCACAAGATTAAAAAATCACTTTTTCTAATCTCTAAAAATGAAGAGCTTTTGAAAATTTAACATTCTGATATAACCACAATTTGAACTTCTAATTTAAAAGTGCCCCTTCCACTTTTTCTAATCTTGTCTAATAATCTTATTTGTCAAGGTCTTTGAATTATCAAATTTCTCATCTTAACTTCAAAAGGGTTAAATATTTTTAAAAAGGAAAACAAAGAAAGCAAAAAGCCCACTTTTTAAATAAGAGGGGGCCTGATCACTTTTCCTTCTCTTCCCTATACTCCCCATGCCTTTCACCCAAACTTTAAAATCTAGGGATAAGTATAATAATACACACTGTTAAAAGGCAAACGAGAAATCTAAACCCAACTTGGAATTATCAATCCATTAAGTTTAACCAATTTTTTTAATACGAAAAGTCTGTCTAGTTGGCAAGAAATAACAGCTCACTTGAGTTAGATAACATCAAATTTATTTATTGACGGCTTGGTAATTAATTTAAATGTTATTCCTCTTCCCAATTCCAAAAATTATAACCAAACTCTATCAAAATCTAATTATGTAACTTATTATCTTATTACCAACATCCCTCCATTCCTAATTATCTCAACAATCGGAATGACATCAAAGAGAAGGAATTCATTTCATAACCTCTTTATAGCTCCTCCAAATCCTTAGTAAAAAAGTTCTGAACAGGCCAGGCGTGGTGGTTCATGCCTGTAATCCTGCGCTCTGGGAGGCCGAGGTGGGCAGATTGTTTGAGCTCAGGAGTTTGAAATCAGCCTGAGCAAGAGAGAGATCCCGTCTCTAATAAAAATGGAAAGAAATTAATCGGACAACTAAAGATATATAGAAAAAATTAGCCGGGCATGGTGGCACATGCCTGTAGTCCCAGCTACTTGGGAAGCTGAGGCAGGAGGATCGCTTGAGCCCAGGAGTTTGAGGTTGCTGTGAGCTAGGATGACGCCACGGCACTCTAGCCCGGGCAACACAGTGAGACTCTGT
>CAUYSK010034312.1:0-26055 GCA_963575035.1 Avahi laniger
ACTACCCCGCGAAAAACATTCAGAAAATTAAAAAAAAAAAAAAAAAAAAAAAAAAGAAGGTCTCACGATAGCCTTAAGAAATCTCTGAAAGTTCTGAGAAACTTAAGTTACCAAGAAAACCTATGGAACTTCCTCCTCTGGAGGCTTTTGAAATAATATTACTAACTATATGTCTTGGAGCCTTTAGGCTAGCTGAACAAATTAGAAAGAAATGAAGCTAAGTCTGAAGGAAACAGGGTGGTGAGCTCCTAGTAATTTCTATTTTGCACACAGGAAGTGTCTCAAGGAGAATCCATGGAAAGAGTAAATGAATAATGGGCCTTTTTCCTTGTATCAAGTGGAAATGAGACGTGAGACAGTGGGCAAGTTACTCAACCATTCTGAGCCTATTTCCTTATCTGTAAATAGTAATTAACTCAAAAGAATTGTAATAAATATAAAACACAGGCCAGGCATGGTGGCTCACGCCTGTAATCCTGGCACTTCGGGAGGCAGAGGCAAGAGAATCGCTTGAGCCCGGGAGGTTGTGACCAGCCTGATCAACATAGTGAGACCCCATCTCTTAAATAGTAAAATATTAGCCAGGCATGGTGGCACATACCTGCAGTCCCAGCTACTTGAGAGGCTGAGCCAGGAGGATCCCCTGAGCCCAGGAGTTTGAGGTTGCTGTGAGCTATGATGATGCCACTGCTCTCTAGCCTGGGCAATAGAGCAAGACTCAGTTTCAAAAAAAAGAAAAACCACAATCAAGCACATAAAAGCTTTAGCAGAGTGTCTGGAAGATAGGATGTGCTCAATAAAAATAAGTCATTATTCTGTTAAAGAATGACCATATTGATTCAACAGAGATGAAGGACACTTCATCAGGATCATCGACAGCTGGAGTGCAGGATCTCATTGTTTCTGTGAAGCCCTGAAAGGCACTGGCATCTGTGGAAAAGGAGTGAATTTTGGAAGAAGGCCAGATGGTAGACCCAACAATCCCTCCCACCACCTTCCAGCACCTTGACAGCACCTGACTGCCAGGGCGCTCCAGCCCCAACCCCCACTTTTGCTGCGTCCACCCCCAAAATCCATCTGTGACGCCATCAACCTGCACTCAGGCCAAACACCCAGTTTGCCCTCTCCTGATAGACTGAGAAATCTATCAGCTTTAGCATCAGATTAGGAACCTGACTCTGATTGGGGACCACTTCAGCAAGGGACTCGAGTAAGTGATCAAAACCAGGACCCTGCCTTCACAAAAGGGGCTTTCGTCCCCACCAACTGCACCGTGTAGCAGCGACCTGCTTACATCTCCCAGGGGAACTCCGACAAGGGGCTGCCCGGCCTCCTCCCTCCTTCCTGTCTCCAGATCAGACCCTCTACACCCCTGCTGAGAAGGCTGCTCCCTGTGGTTCAGTCCACCCAAGGACTTTTCCAAGAGTGTTAGATCCCCTATGGGTCTCTAGGCGGCAGACCCATGGGTGGCACTAATTTCATTCTGATTCTTAGGATATCACATATGGTTTCTTATCACTCATCCAGCTCGGGAAAAGTGGGTGTGGAGAAAGAAAGTGGCCCTGGCATTGCTGTTATCAACTCTCAGTAGTCCACAAAGATCTGTCAGGCTTCATCAGGGACTGCTGATGGGCTAACTGAGTTAAAGCCTCTCATCTCATTAGGGGAGGAGACCATAATGATATCTCGAAACCCATAAGTAAAGGATCATAATAGTTAAATAAGTGAAGAGGGCTCCAGAACGTTCAACAATGCAATTGGGTTAGGCTCAGGAAGAAAATATGATCATTGAATAAAAGACAGCCTTTGTTTTTCATTAGTGCTCCACGGCTGGTGGAGATGATTTGTTTTCCATCCCTCTTATTTGACTCTAAAGAGTACCCTATTTCCTTCAATATCCTGTCATCAAAAAATGTCATGAACCTCACCAACATTAACCCCCTAAAAAGAAAAACAAAAACCAAAAAAGCCAGCTTCACTTTAACCATGAATCTCGTGCCCAATTTAGGGATGAAGAAATCATCTCAGAGTTGATGTGACAGAAATGGATTCAAGTCTTAGGTCAATCCTGTCCAATCTGTGTGGCCCTTTGCCATTTACAAAGCTTTGTCACCTGCGTCACCTCGTTTAATTTATTCTCACCGCAGCACTTATCCACATTTCTCAGGTATAGAAATGAGATGCTCAGTTCAATATTTATTGAACACCTACTACCTATTAGACAATGTGTCAGGTGGGGGCACGGGGTGTCATGCAGGACACTTGGTCAAGGTCATAGATCCAGTAAATGTCAACACTGAAATTTGAAACTTGACCTTCCACTTCTTGATCGGGGTCTGTGACCTTGAAGTCTGGCCCACAGAATCAGTACCTCTGCCTAGGGGAAAGACATAGTGTGTTTGTCCACGGCTAAGAATGCGTTTGTCATCCTGTGACTCAGATTCCATATTTTGAAAAGATCCATCATAAAGTCATTTAAATCAGCAATCCCCAACCTTTTTGGCACCAGGGCCCAGTTTCATGGGAGACAATTTTTCCACAAACCGGGGGCAGGGGGATGTCGTGGGTGGGGGAGGTGGTGCGGAGCTCAGGCGGTGATTGTTTTTCCCTCAGAATCTCAAAGATCGCCGTGGATTACCAATAACCAATGTCGCTGCTTCTGAGTCCAGTGCTAGGCCGTTTCCAGTTTCTTTGTGGACAGTCTATTTTTGTTTGTTTTCTCTTTGGAAGCTTTCAGGAATTTCATCTTCGAGTTTTGATTTCACAAATTGGCTATAAAAACCAATAATAAATGTGTCTTACAGAGTTTAAAATATACGTAAACTAAAACGACCACAACAATGGCACCTAAGTCAGAAGAGGATAACTGGAGTTGAAGTAACTTAGACTTTGTGTTTTCTGGGCAGATGATAAAAGTACCAATGAACAGTGAATCACAAAGAGTCAAAGTTGTCATTTCTTAGGTGATCAACAAAAGAATAATGTGAATGTATAACTTCAAAGCTAATAGAGGAGGGAAATGAATTTTACAAATCCATCTAAAAGAAGAGAAGGAAAAAACACACCAGGTAGGATGAGAGATGGAAACCCAAATGAATCAATGATTATATTAAACGTAAATAGACGTGATGATTCAATTGAAAGAAAAGATCACCCACCTGGATATGAAAACAAAACACAACCATGTGCTCTTTACAGGAGATGCATGTAGAACAAGGAAACAGAGAGGTTGACAGTAAAATAACAGAAAAAAAATGTACCATACACACGTCAACTGGAAAAAAGTTGGTGAATCCATCATAAAGCTGAAGGCAAAAAACATTACTAGAGATTAAGAGTATGCTTCATTATGATAAAAGGTTTAATTTACCAGAAAGACATAACACTTTAAAATTTTTATGTACTTAATAATTTAGTCTTGAGATAAATGAAGCAAAATCTGACTGAACTACTAAGAGAATAAACAAATCCATAAAGACAGAGGGAGATTTAAATACACCTTTCTCAGAAATTGATAAAACGAGCAGGCGAAAATCAGTAAGGACATAGAAAATTCGAATAACACGTGTAGCAAACCTCTCCTAATTGACATATTTAGAACACTGCACCCAGCAACTGCAAATTACACATTCTCTCCAAGCACACTCAGAACGCTTTAAAAAAATTAACCATATGCTGCACCGTAAAGCAAGTCTCAACAAATTTCAAAGAATAGAAATCAAACTGAGTATCTTTAACCACAATGCATTAAGCCAGAAATCAATAACAAAGAGATTACTAGAAGCCTCATATGTTTAGAAATTAAGAAATACACCATTTAAATACCTAATGAAGAAATCACAATGTAAATTAGAATGCAGTTTAACTAGATGAAAATGCTACATATCAAAACTAACTTCTGGGATTCCGCTAAATCACTAATCTATTAGAAATGAAGCTAAAAATCAATACATTCTCAACCATATTGTACAACTGCAACTTTTCCCCTCAACAGGCCTGTTCCGGTCCAGTCTCCTGAGCCGGACTCCAGGCCTGCGGAGGGGACGTGGCTACTCTCTCCTGGGCTGTGTCCACCACGTCCTGGTTCCATTTCTTCCTCTTCCTTAGTTCAGTCTTCCGTTCGGACACGGGAGATTCTCAAGCAACTTCCTGAGAAAAAGGAAGAGAGATAAAATGGGAGAGAACATTTCCTAGTCCTCGCATGTCTAAAAATAATTCTGTCCTCACATTTGACTAGTCGTTTGTCTAGATATATAGAACTTCAGGTTAAAATTCTTTTTCCCCCAAAATCTCAAAGACATTTCTCCCTGGATTACCCATATCCAGTATTGCTTCTGAGTCTGGTGCTAGGCTGTTTCTTGTTTCTTTGTGGACAGACTGTTTTTGTTTGTTTTCTCTTTGGAAGATTTTAGGAGTTTCATCCTTGAGTTTTGAGTTTCACAATGACTTGTCAAAGTTTGCGTCAGTTTGCGTTCATTATAATGGGAAGGTGGTGGGCTCTTTCAATATGGAAACTTTGCTCTTTGCCTCAAGGAACTTGCTTCTATGATTTCTTTGACAATTTTCTCTCCTCGATTTTATCTGTGTTGTGTTGGTAGGATTCCTCTTAGTTAGACTGGGAACTTCCCATGTTGATCTGCCATGCAGTTCATTTAATTTCCTTAAAGATAATCCTCAGTTTTTGTTAATTGTCTTCCTGAGTTGTGGGAGGAAATGCCTTCCTTGATACTAGTGTTTAGTGTGGGGAGCAAGGGAGAGGTTGACTGTTCCGTACATAGGTCCAGTTAATTCCTCTGTTTACAGCCCTACATCCCATTCCACCCTTCATCATGCCCGATGTCTTCAGCTCCAATGCCTCCTTCTAATTCTAATTTTAACTTGATGTAACATTTAAGTTTCCTCCTTAGGTGGAGCCCCTCCTTTCTTCTACTTCACCAGGTACCACTATTCCACTTAACTTCCATCTTCAAGAAATTTGTTCAAATTTCTCATTCTCTTCATAGTAGAGAGATGATACTTTTTCTGGGATTTTACTATTATTTTAAAGAATCTTACAGGGAGAGGAGATACATCTATATACTCAGTCTTCTGTCTTTGCTTGGAAGCTCAGTGTTTCTTTCTTTACCTGTTCACCCTCCATAGGGCAGCAAGCAAAGAGCAACAACGTGGGTTTTTCCTCTCTAACTTCAGTGCCGGACACATGCACAGCTAACCGTCATTCCCTAAATGTTTGCTGCACTGAATGGAACTGCCTAGTGCATATTATGCATGCTCAGTCACCCTAAGATCATTGCCAAGGCCTTAAGGACACCCATGAGGAAAAGCCTGTCATAACCAGAATCTCCAAACCAAAGTCAGGAGAAAATTTCCAACAAATTCTAGTGAGTCAAGGAGGACCACAGAAGGCCAGGCATGGTGGCTCACGCCTATAATCCTAGCACTCTGGGAGGCCAAGTGGGAGGATCATGTGAGCTCAGGAGTTCAAGACCAGCCTGAGCAAGAGACCCCATCTCTACTAAAAATAGAAAGAAATTGGCTGGACAGCTAAAAATATACATAAAAAATCAGCTTGGCATAGTGGTACATGCCTGTAGTTTCAGCTACTCGAGAGGCTGAGGCAGGAGGATGGCTTGAGCCCAGGAGTCTGAGGTTGCTGTGAGCTAGGCTGACGCCACGGCATTCTAGCCCCGGCAACAGAGTGAGAATCTGTCTCAAAAAAAAAAAAAAAATTAAAGAAAAAAAAATGAGGACCACAGAAGTAAACATTTTAAATGTGGATGATCTTGAGAAATCTGAGACTTAATCTACTACCGCTTTGTTGAATCTCTAGCACCTAACATAGTGTGTTTTACATACAAGAACCCCTGTTATGTTGCTCTGTTTGATGACAAATGAAGTTAGAAGAAATATCACTTATCTTAATCATGAGACTATCAGGCATTTTCCAAGTTGAAAACAAGAACTTCTTCTCTCAGGGTGAGTAGCTGCTGAGTATTGTCCCAAATGTTACCACTTTTATTTTATTTGAGTTGATAAACTCTTCAGATGTTGATCAATGCACTGGAGAGTTCTCCCTCTTATCAATGATTTAGAATCCAGCTAATAGCTGATGAAAGAGTTTAATTTACAGAAGATTGATTTTTTTTAAGGTATTTATAGGAAAGCAGACATTTTACTCCCAGAAAGAAAGCTCATTTGTCTCCCTTTGTCTGAGCTGGCTGGCAGAAGCAGAGAACAACCCAGATTGAAAGGTCAGGTTGACAGTGTGTACCTAACTCCCGGAGAAGAGAGAGTGTAAATCTTTGAACATCCTGAGATAACAAAACTCAGTGAAAATACAAACAAAGTCACGTGGGTCAGAATCTGACTCCGCCGCCTGCCATACTACTCTGACACAGATGCTCCATGGTACGGTGGAAAAGCAAAGGCTTTGGAGTTGCAAAGATTCATCCGACTCTTCTACTTTCCAACTGTGTGACCTTGGGGGAGTTTCTTGGCCTCTCTGACCTTCACTTTCCTTGTGTATAAGATCACTAAAGGAAATCAAATGAGAGAATGAGTGTTAAAAACCACATCCAGGGATAATACGTAATAGTTGCTCAGAAAATGTTAATTCTACCCTTCCTTTTATGTCTCGGGAAAGACAACCACGGCTTCTCACTGTGAGGCCTCTCCCGTGATAGACTGCATTCCCATGCATCCCCTCTCTGCTCCAGCGATCCGAGCTGGTAACCCTTTAGGCAGATTTAACACCACTTCCCCACTTTAGGGCACCCCCCCACTACTCTTTCTTATGCTCTTCTCCTTTTCCTTCTCCTTTCTTTTCTCCTTTCCCCTGTTTCTTCACCAAGTCTCAGGTCACGTCATAAGAAAGGACGTGAAAAGCAGGCAAAGCGCGGAGTCAAGAGTGGATGATACAAGGGGAAGGAAAGAAGACGATGATCAGACGCCCCTTCGTCCCTACAGTTCTGAGCTTTTCCCTCTCACCCCAGGCACTCTCTCTATGCCCTTTATTCCAAGGGCATCATGGACTGATGGTTTCCAGTTCTCTATCTCCGGCCAGACTTCTCTGCTCTGAACTCTGGAACTACGTATCCAACCGCTATTCGGTGTCTCCACTTCTGTGTCTATGAGCCCTTCCAGCGTAACACTGCTAAATGCAGCTCATCTCTCCCCGCCTGCCCTCTTGCCCCACAACCCGCTTGTCCTCCAGGGTAGCCCACTTCAGGCAGCTGCACTGTTGGCCACCCAGCTACCCACACCAGGGGCCTCAGAGACGTCCTTGGCATGTCCTCTCCATCAACTCCCACCTACATCCGTCATCGAACTCTCCGTGTCTACCTTCTCTGGACTCCGGTTGTTCACGTTAGGCCTCCTGGATCTGTTCTCCAAATCTCATTTTTCCCTCATGATTACTGTCTCTTTGTATTTTTTGATCTGTGCTCTAAGGTATTTCTTCCACTTGAACTTCCAGGTCATTCGTATGGTTTTCAACATGATCATCCCTCCTATATTTTTAAATATAAAAACCATGGCTATTGTTCATTTTGTTTTCTGCTTCCAAGAGGTCTTTTTTTTTATTTTTAATGCTGTATGAATCTCCTTGAGTATTTGTAGTATTTTTAAAGTAAGACCAATGCCCATCTCCTCTAGCAGTGGTATTCGAAGGAGTCACCTCTCTGGGTATTCTTGTCATTGCTCTGGGTGGCTGCTGAGAACCCCTAGGTGCAATGAATTTTTCTTTGTGAGCTCTTGGTTCTGTCTTTCTTGGGTCCCACATCAAGCTATCAAGAATGGTAGTCAACTTGGGAGCATTTCGGAAAGCACAGCAGCCTCTGACCCTAGGGGCCAACCCAGGTGCAGGTTGACTTACCCCTGATGAAAGCGGTGGAGGACATCTCTCTGTTCTCCATCTCCTCAGCAACAAAGATCACAGCCCATGGGGAAGGGGAACACAGGCCATGCCGCGGTTCTGCCTCAGCTCGTCGGCATTTCTAGGGCCATGTAGAGCTGGCATTGGCCTCCTATGGGCAGGGGATCACCACAGCTCAAACACCGTGTAATAGCTAATTTTGCCCCAGGGATTTCCTCCATCTCTAGGCTCCTATCTTGCCCAGAAGGCTGAACACCCCAATAGAGCTCAAACCTTCAGCTGGCAGTTGGATTGGAGCTAGGCGGAAAGGCAGTAGGACACATGCCCAGCCACCATCATCCCAGAGCTGCCTCACTTCTGTCCCATCTCTCGCATCCACCTGGACCACGCAGCACCACCTGTTGCCTGAACTACTGCAATAGCCTCCTGACGTTCCCACGCCTACCTTCCTGTAGCCCATTCTCCCCACTGCACCCAGATAGCTCTTTAGCAAATAAAAAAATCAATAATCTATTCGTGTTACTCTCCTGCTTAAAAATCTTTCAATGCCTTCCCAGGGCTCCTGGGGTAAAGACCAACACTTGTGACGTAGCCCGCCAGGCCCTGAATAATCTGGCCTTCCCTGAAGCCCATCTAGCCACAGGCAAGGGAAGAATTTTATGAAGTTGTCTCTTTCCTAGAAAGAGGAACGATGCCCCCCGACTCACAATACCTGGATTCTGGTCCTACTTCCTCCACTGGGTGTTCTGATTAACTTGCTCCATCTCTCGGGACACCTGCTTCCTCATCTGAAAAATGGTGGTAAGGTCTACATTGTCTACTTCACAGGGTTTTTTGTAGGGCTTGAACAAGAAAATCCTTCCAATGCATGTTTTGTAAATTGCAAAGCAGTATAAAAATTGACCTGCCCTACTAAGTGGTGTGATTGGAGGGGAGCTATAAACCTTAAACAGGACTTTTACCAGCTTGTCACTGATGCCCGTATTTCCCACCGTGGAAGTTTCTCCTTTGGACTAAGGCATTATCACTCCAGGAAGCCATCGTTAAAATGCACATGATACAGGAGAAGAAAGGAAAAAGAATAAAGGGTGAAGTCGTTATGATTCTCTGCTATGGAGGACTCTCTTGAAATTGTTGCTCAGATTGGCTAAAGCTGAGGGACCAGGAAACAGGAGAGGTAACGCTCTGTAATTAAGAGAGGGGAGGGAGAGGTCCAAGGTGACACTCAGGAAGGAACATCCAGCTATGCACAGTATTGGCATTCCCTGCAGCAAGAGGGCCTGTACACTACGTCCTTGAGCAGTGCTGGTCTTCCTTTTAATTTTATTTTGGGAGGTATTTCTTCCCTTCAGACAATTATCTTCCTCCCCATACACCAAAATATTCCAAGTATACAGGAGAAAAAAATTACAAAAAAAGCATTTCATTCCTTGCTTCCCCTCAACCAAGAATGCTATGTAATATTTTACTTTCATATTTCAACTAATCTAAGATGCCATCAATTATAAGACATCTTAATTTCATGTAATACTAAGAAGAAAATTATTTCCCATTTAAGCTATGACATGATACTGATGATAAAATGTATCCCAATTTCAGAGATGATGAATGTGAAAAAAAAGTACATCTTTAAATCCATGAAATATAACATGTATACATTGATTGGGTCAATATGTCTGGTCTGCTGCCACTGTCTGACAAAACGCCATCCATCTGCTAAGGCGGGGAGTACAATGTGGAGTTCTGCAAATACTCAGAGTTGAAAACATTTCCTTTCTACCAAATATTTTTGATAATGATCATGATGATGATAATCTGAAGCTTCGGTTTCTCCTCGAGTAAAATGGGGAAACCCCATATGCATAACAGATATAAAGTGTTTTTTTGCAGGATCTAAATAGCTTTATTCCAAATCTTAAGAAACAAATTCGGTTGTGACTACTGTTTCTCAAATTGTGGCTCAGAGCCCGCTTACAGACCTGAAGAGCCTCCAAGCCCTCCCAGACCCCTGCAAAATCCTGCAGAGGAAGCACTGCAGTCCGTGGCCCCAGAAAGCTCCTCACTCCTTACCCATCACTCTGTTCCAAGGGTCCCCACATAACACAGGGACATTTAGCTCATCTACTCTTCGTCAAGCAGTGACTATGTGCCCAGCACCAAGTAATATTAGAGGTAAAAAGGAAGTTGACCACCCATTCCCAGCCCTGCTGTTCACAGAAATCCCAAAATAGAGAATAGGTTCTCAGCACATGGTGAGCTCAGGATGTTTCCTGGAAAAAGCAGACAGGATCCCCGTAGTCAACAGGAGGAGGAGGAGGGGGACGCACCATCACAGTAGCGAGTTCAGACAATCCAGGGTCTGGCACTGGGTCTCGTAGGGTCAAAAACATGGTTTGTCAGCACAGTGAGAGCAGATCCACCTCTTGGGGTCAGGCTCACGTTAAATGATACTGATGTGCAAAATCAGAATGTAAATTAATTCACTTACAGGAAATTATAACTGTTCCATGGACTTGAGTACCGCAGTCCCCAACACCTGTCAACAGGCTGCGTGAGAAACCACACCGCACACCACAGCTGGTGTTATCTGATGAGCCTGGAAGCAGGACAGGGGAGGATGGTGGACAGATCGAATGTGCGATGGCAGCAGGCCAAGGTCACCTCTGGGGCACTTGCCTCCACGGCGGGGTCTTATCCATACGATTGGAAATGCTAAACGTTTATTGATTGCAGCTTTTCCTCACATCTCCACTTTAGATGGGGCCTTGATAATGGGATCAAAATAACCAAAATTCCATGACATCTTCCTAAATGCTACTGGAATGGGCACTGTTCTAAGATTTGCCTTTTATTGTTATTCTGGGACTGACCTGCCCCTTTTTTTCTTCAAATGTAGTCATTATTTCCATCAGATCTGACAGCCATTCTGTCTCTCTAAGTCACATTCGTCCACCATTCATTCAACAATTACTAATTGAGCAACTACTATGTGCCAGGGTTCAAGGCATGCTGCTGGGCACTAGGGCCAGAACAGTGAGCAAGTGTGCTGACCTGTGTTACAGCAGGCCAAGTACTTGGACTAGGAGACTATATTTGTCTGCTGGGGCTGCCATAACAAAATATCACAGAGTAGGTGACTTAAACAACAGACATTTATTTTCTCACAGTTTTGAAGACTAGGAATCTAAAATCAAGGTCCCAGCAGGATTGGCTTCTGGCGAAGCATCTTGGCTTGCAGATGATACCTTCTTTCTGTGTCCTCATATGACCTTTTCTCCGCATGCATGGAGAAAGAGAGAACTCTGGTATTTCTTCTTCTTACAAGGACACAAGTCCTATCAGATTCGGGCCTTACCTTTATGACCTCATTTTACCTTATTTACTCTGTAAAGGCCCTGTCTCAAAATACAGTCAGCTTGAGGACGAGGGCCTCAACGTGTGGATTTTTCGGCAGACAGTTCAGTTCATAACAAGCACACAGGAGAGTATCCGGAAACAGACGCTGGGGAAGGGTCACAGCAGGAAGCTGATTGGAAAGTTGCCTGCAGAGCATTGAAGGACCTGCAAGGGGGCAAGCAGGGCAGACTGGGCGGAGGGAGAAGCTGGCCAGCCACACACTTGATTCCGAGGCCTCAATTGATCCCACAAGGAGCTCCAAAGTTGTGATAGCCCTTCAGAGCGCTCCCATACCCAAATAAATGCTCCTTTATCCAGCTTTATGTTGTGTCCCCTTCATCCCAACCGCAGTATCCTGCTCCGAGGGTGCGTGCTAGCCAACTCCTGCAGCTCCTTGAGCAGAAAGTCCCTCTTGTCCTCGGTAGGCCCAGCCGATCCCACCAGGCTGAGCTGCGGTGTGGCCCTTGCCACTGGTCTGATTGCTAGGAGAGCAGACAGAGGTAGCCTCTGGAAAAACAAGCATCATCTTATAAGTGCCCACCTCAGTGAAGGCCTTCACGTGATCTTCAGAATCTGTTCACAAGGGGCTACATCTGCAGGCCCAGTGGCTTCAGCAACATCTGTAAGTTCATGGTTCTCAACTGCGTCTATTCAGATATCCCCATTCCAACTCTCAGGGTCCCACTCCTTCCCGACTAGGACCCTGACTTTGGCATAGGACACCTGCCAGGGCCAGAATTCACCGTTCCCTGAAGCAGCTCTTCCTGCAATTTAGTCCTGGGCCTGATTCTCCTTTCTTTCTGGTCTTATGCAAGAGATTGGGGTTTCCTTAACTGCTGTCAAGGAAGCCCTCTGATTTTCACCTTCTGCCTAGAATTGGTGATTAACCCCATTCTGATCCTATTATAATCTCTCTGTAATGATTCATGGCATTCAGTGTCTGCCACCCAATTCCATAGTCCTCTTACCATTTCCCTCAAACCCTGCCGGGGCCCAAGATAACTGCATGAGCCAGTGCGTCTCCTTCCACTGGCATCCTGCAGCCTTAACAACTGCACTGCTGCACACACCCCGGGTACCCTCACTCCACCGACCACCGGTGTCGAGGCTCTCATTGCTGGATGACTGGTAAGTGGAACCTCCAAGACTTCATTTTAGAGTCTTCTTCCCAGGACCACCCCTGGCAGCCATCACCTTAGCCTGGGTTTCTAGGAAACAGACTGCGCCAGACAGTTGTGCACAGGAAATTGGTTGGGGAGTTCTCCAGGGGATACACAGGTAAGAAACTGAGGAAGGCAGGACAGGGCAGAGAGAAGCTGGGCCACAATGACGCTCCTGCCGATGCTATAGGGAGCTCTGGAGCCGATGGCCCTGCAGAGACCCAAACTGAGGCAGGGAGACAGCCTTCGCATCCTCACGTCAGCTGGTCGTTACTTGTGGGCCATCCCCTGGGAAGGACAGGATCTTGGGGAGGCAGTTCCCCGTGGCCCAGAGCAAGTCTCTGAAAGAGCTTCAGCGGTTTTGACATCCCCAGCAGCTGGGGATGAGTGCACTGACCCTAAAGAAGGGCTCTGGGCAGAGCATCACAGTGTCTACTGCAGAGAGGTATAGTATCCTTGGTCAGGAAATCAAAAGGGAAGCAAGTGTCAGAAGGAAGGTGGGAGTATCTCAGGCAGAGGAAGGACCGCGTCTCAGATAGGGACAGCAAATGGAAAGGTTTACGGTGAGGCTAGAGAGAAAGCAGAAGAGGGATCCAGGCTTCGTTTTCCGATGGGCAACACGGTGTGCTGACTCCACCATTCAACCTGTCAGAGGCCATTCTTGTGTCTCTCATTTCTAAGTTTTGGTGGCAGTGAGTCACTACATCCCCAAGTATTGACAAAGGGTTCCTTTTGAGAAATTAAGGTTTATGGACAAAAAACAAGAAGAGCTCAACCCCTGGCTGTATAGGGACAGAATGATGCCCCAAGAACACGCTGGGTGACACACTCCATCTGCCTTCTGCTGTTTCCTGTGGGAGACGCTGCAATTGTTTATCTGCTTTGGCGCATCCAGTTACAGCCAGAGGACAGAGGAGGGAGCTTCCCCGGCTCCTTGGAACCGCATGCTACATGAAGGCAGCTGAGAACAGACAGACAGGGCTGCAAAGCAAAGCAGGGGGTGATGTGAAAGAAGAGCTGGGTGGAAGATGCGTGGACATCAATTCAGGGCCTGGCTCTGTGCGACTTTGGGAAAATCCTTTACCTCTCTGGACTCCAGTGAGTAGAACTAGATTCAGTCCTCTGAGTTCAACGGAACTTGGATTTTGTATTTCTTAGTAAATATTTTATAACATTTAATGAAAGCAAGACATCACACTTTGACACCAAAATCAGTCCTGGGTCTTCCTTTCTTTAGGGTGAGGTTTGCGGTGGCAATGCATGAGAGAAGCATGAAAACTGCCAGTCTAAGGTGCCTTTCTAGACGGTACTCTGACTTTCCACTGTGGCATCACAGCCCTCAGAAAGAAAGTTAAATCCACTCACCCATCCTCACCTTCAACTCCCACATTAGCAAGCAGTGCGTCCTTTCTAATCCCACCCTGATTTCTTCCCTGCCATTTTTTCTCCATACTCTCCACACTCCACTTCATCCTGCCTTGTAGCTCACATTACTTGATTCACAAAAATACTGCATTCTTAGCCCAGGCAAACATGTGGCAAGGCTTTGTCTATGCAGTGGGCAGAGAGATAATACTGAATTATAGAATCTTTGTAAAACAAAGATCAATTTATAATTCATAACTAAGAAGAAATCTATTAATTCCCTGTCCTCAATTTGCCATAGAGCATATCCATGCCCTAAAACCAGCTGAGTCTCCTAATAGATGTTAGTTGAAGGTTGGCTTACAGCACTAGGCACCAATGCACATTAGCAGATTACGCATATTATTTATTTAACCATTGTATGTCTTTAGTGGGTTCAATATACTAAAACATAATGTCTATTTAGCAGGTGTGCACTTGCATCAAATATTTATTCCCAATAGTAAATTTGCTTTACAAAAAGTCCACTGCCTCCCACAGTGACCATGTAATTCTGGACTCTCTGCAGCAGCAGCTGGCAGTATCTCTAGGTCAAGCCACCCAAGGGGCTTCTATGTGGAGGATGCTCCCTATGGTGTGAGCAACTATCCTTCCTGCCATCAGCAAGCACGTGACGGGCATCTGCTCTGCGGCCAGGCCGTGCAGGGGCGGGAGAGACACAGCAGGAGGCCGTGGAAAGAACGTGGGCTTCTGCACTCCCCAAATCTCATTCCAGTTCCACTGCTGTCTCTTATAAGCTGCATGAGCCTTGGCAAAACCCTTCACCTCTCTAAGCTTCGGTCTTCTCACCTGAAAAACGGGGCTACCATAGTGAAGAGGATGTGCTTGGTAAAACTGAAAAGCTCCCTTTGACAGCTGTTGTTGATGTTGTTGATGTTGTTGTTGTTGTTGTTAGAAGACATAAGACAATCTCTGCTCTTTCAGTTTTCTATTTTTAATTATATGACAAGTTTCTCCATGCAAGAGCAGAGATTGTCTTTTTCGTCTTACATCCTCCATGCCTGATACAATACCTGGCACATCTCTGACACTAATTCTTGTGCAAATGACTCTCTTCACTATAGAAATCATTTGATTTTATTTTTAATTATTAAATAAGTTTTAAATAAAATTATAATAATGCAAATGATAATTACTAACAGACAGAACATCATTTGACACAATTAAAGATAAATGAAATCTCACACTATATATTCATTCATTCAATAAATACATATCAAGCCCCTATTTGATAGGACTTGTTCTAGGTGCTGAGAACAAAATGCAAAGGAGACACACAAAGTTCCTGCTCCAATAGCAGGGGTCCTATAGAAGGGGAAGGCAAACGGCAAATAAGTACACAGATACCAAGATCATTGCTAAGGTTTTAGTAGAGGGAGGTTTCTGTCACTTTAGAGTGACTTTGCAGAGGAGATGCTATTTTACCTGGAATTTTAAAACATTTTGGAATTTAAAAAGGGAATTTGACCCCTGAAGTGCTGGAGTCAGAGTGTGCCAGGCAGAAGGAACACGTACAAATGGCCTTAAACAGGAGCGAGTTGATAAGTTCACGACGCAGACAATAACTTAGTGCAGCTGCAGTGGGTGAAGGAGAGAAAGAATGATATGAAATGAGGCCAGAGTCTGTACCATGTTGAGCTATATTAGGGATTCGGGATATTAATTTAAGTGGAATAGGAACCAAGCAGAGGCTTATAAATGGAGGAGATATGATCCACTTTATATTTTTAGAATTTCAGTCTGGCTAATTGCAAAGAAAGATTTATAGAGGTGTAATAGGCTATTTCGGTAAAACAGAGTCTTGGTTTGGGTTCCCCCAGAAGCAAAGTCTGAAATAAGGATTCAAATGCAATTAGTACATTTAAGAAATTCAGAGGCCAGGCGTGGTGGTTCATCCCTGTAATCCTAGCACTTTGGGAGGCATGGCAAGAGAATCATTTGAGACCAGGAATTCAAGACCAACCCGAACAAGAGTAAGACCCTGTCTCTAAAACAAATAGGAAAATTAGCTGGGCATGGTTGCATGCACCTGTATGAAGTCCCAGCTCCTTGGGAGGCTGAGGTGGGAGGATTGATTGAGCCCAGGAGTTCGAGGTTGCAGTCAGCTATGATGAGGCCACTGCTCTCTAGCCTTGGATGACAGAGTGAGACTCTGTCTCAAAAAAAAAAAGAAAAAGAAAAGAAATTCAGGAATGCCTTGGCAGAAGGGTGGAGAAGTGATATAGGAAAGACAAGGCAAGCAACAAAGGGTGCACTATTCACCCAGCTACCGCAGTGAATGATCAGAGCTTAATCCTACAGGGGAACTTGGAGAAACTGTTCAAAACACACCTCAGACTAGTTCCACCTGAAAGGCAAGGAAGCTGGGGTACGCATACACCAACTCCCAAGAGTCACAGATTGAGGTTGCTGTCAGGATGTGGTGGCATTAATTCCCCAGCACCGCCAGCCTGTAGCAGGTAGGCAGAGTGGCCTTTCAAGATTGGGGGTGGTCCGCCCTCAGGCACCAAGATGCCAGTCCTGGCAGTGGGAAGTTGGCTGGAACAACACGGAAAGGCCTGAGGGATACAAGTAGGCACTGACATCACCTGCTACTTCCGGTCGGAAATAACGATGGCTTGAAACAGGAGGTGGTGGTGGAGACGGTGAGAAGTGGATGGATTTGAGGTCGAACTGACATGATTTGGCAGATGCGTGTGTGGAGCGGTAGAAAGAGAGGAACCAAGGACAGCTCTTGGACTGGGCTTGAGCTACAGGGTGGACGGTGGGGCCATTTTACGAAACGGGAAAGACTGGAGGGAGAATCAGCTTCGGGAGCAAGGAATCAAAATATTTGCTTGGAGATGCCTATAAGATATCGAAAGGGAACTATCAAGTGGACAACTGGATTTAGAAATTGAGCTCTTGGAAATTCCAGTTACGCAACATGAGCAAGTTCTAGGGATCTGCCGTGTGACGTTGTACCTAATAGTTAGCAATACTCTACTTACACTTAAAACTGTGTCCAAAGGGTAATTCTCATATTAAGTGTTATTACCACCATAAAATCACATTTTTTAATGAAAATTTTTTTAAAAAGAAGTTGAGCTCATAGAAAATATCCCTGTCCTCAGCCTCCCATGCCCACTCTAACCAGAATAGCATGGCTTATACCCCCTTTCTAAGTTCGTTTCCTTGAAAGATTCCATCTGTATTCATGATTCTGCTACTTTAGAAGTATTTGCAAATCACCTGCAAGTTAAAATAGGTGGACAGCAGAAATTTGAGATCCAAAACTTACTGGACAGCTATTACATGCTTGCACTTGGCTATGTCACATGCATTTTCTTATTGAAACCTCTAATAACCTCTTCAATAATAACAGTGATAATAACAGAGATTTTATTAACAGCATTTCACAGCTGGGCAAACTGACTCAGAGAGGTGAGTTGACTTATCCAGTATCACACAGCTGAGAAGGAGAGAAGAGAAATCTAGTTCCCAGGCCCCAAACGCACACACATTCCCCTGCACCCATGTTGCCTAGCTCAATAATCGAAAGCTGGTCTTGCCCTCCAGCTTGGGTCTAAGAGTTTGGTCCTGAAGGTTTTGGCATCACTTTTTAATCATTTGTTGGAGACCCCAGTTAGAAGAAACTAGAAAGGAAGGTAGCATATGAGCATTTCTCAGGCTGTGTCTGGGAAAGGCTACATGGTACACCCCTCCCTTGGAGAGACACGGCGCACATCAGAATGTTAACAATTCCAATGACACTGTAGTTAAAAACAAAACCTATCTGCTTTAGTGTAATCTGACATTTCCCAGACCTCCTCCCCCTTTGTACCCTGATTTTCTGAGAGCCCTATTAACATGCCAGAATGAGTGTTTTAAGGAACAACTTTGAAAATCCTGTACGTACCCAAGTCAGCGTATCTTGGTTTTCATCCTGTCACCTCAGCGTTTGATTGGCTCTGCATACAAAATGTTTGACCATTTGCATGTACTCTCTGAAACTCGGCCTCCCCGATTCCCACGCTGGCATTCGCGATGGCTTCGCTCAGCTAACGCTGCCTGAGCCCGTGCCTGGCCCGTGCTGGGTCTGAGGGTTCAACAGTGAACGATCAGCTCTTGACTCCTGGTGCTCACCTCCCAGAAGGGGAAGCCGCCTGCTTGTCACTACACAGTCCCAGGGCTTTCTCTTTTATTAGAATCCACTCAAGGCTCTTACCAAAGCAGACAAGAAAAATGATCATTTTTATACAGTGAATCTTAAGACCATTGAGAAACGGCCCTGAGAGCAGGACTAGCTATATATTTAGTGGGGCCAGTACAAAATAAAAATGTCAGGCCCCCTTTAATTCAAAAATCAAGATGGGTTCAGGTAAAGGTTTCAAAATATAAAGCTTTTTCCTTTAAAAATGGTGTGATAGTGATACATGCATAATAACGTAAATTTAGAAATTGCAAAAATATATGTTGGTATAATTTTACATAACATAACAAATAATACTTTATTAACGTGATATCTTGATTGACCATAAGATTTTTCTGGCTTACATTTCTGGAGATTCACTTATTAGGTTATCAAAATTTACAGCAACTTTATTTTCAATTGATATAATTGAAAGCAACATCTCCTTTTTGGTAAGTGCCAGATCGCAAATAATTTTTAGTAATTCTTAATTTTGAGAAGGATTTATGCTGATGCAACTGTTATTGGAACCGTTAAGAGTATTTTATAAGTCAAGAACATGTGGTGCTTGTCTTTCCATTCTTGGGTACATTGGAAAAAATTTCTGATAAATTATTTCAAAATATAAATTTTGGTACATTTAGAGCTGATGATTCTTGCAAAACAACATTTCTAAAAAGATTTAACTCTTCATACAATTTATATAATGATGCTTTAATATTTCCTCTGAAATTTCCTGTAAGTTGTAGAGGATGTACCAGAAATCGAAAGTGTCATCATGATTTGTACGCCATTCAAAACATCTGTGTATGCATTATACAGCTATAGCTTCCATTGCAAGAAAAAAATAATTTTTAAATTGTCTTTCTCATTAATAATTGGTTCATTTGGAGTGTCATATGGATGTGATGATCTTTATATATAATTTCTATTTCTTGCTTTGCAATATTGCAGCAGCTTTCAAACCCAGACATTCGCAACTCTTTGAAAAACTATAATAACTCTCGTGCATGCTTTATTGCAATGTCTGTGTGTACACTCTTATTTTGCAATAATTTGCTGACAAAGTTTACTACATGTGCACCTGCAGATCCTGTTCTAGTGCAGGCAGGAGAGTTAATATCTGCACAGATGCCACAAGGACAGACTAGGGATATACAGGCAGGCCAGTCTCCCCCCATAAACCCTGTCATTGTTCCCCTGTGGAGTTCCTCTTCTCTCCCATGGCCATGGGAGCATTGCTGCATGCAATGCTATTGCTGCAACCGTCATCATCACCAATCTGGGCATAGGTCCCAGCCTGCCCAACATTTCAGGCCCTGCAGCACCCTGGACAGCTCCACGTATGGGTGTTGGGTGGCTGGGCTACCGCTCTGCGTGCACACTGCCTGCTGCCCGCTGTGTTGAGGGGCCTGAGCCTACCCTTACACAGTGCCGCCTGGCATTTCTCCTCTGCTCACATGCATGTTCTCCTGTACTGCCAGACTTTCTTACACAACACAAGTTCAAAGATAAAATTATTTAAAATTTCAAGACAATAACAGCAGAGCATTGAGCCGAGCGCCTGGCTCCTTGTGAGAGCAGGGACCCATGTAGGTAGCTACACAGCTCTCACACCCACAAAGCCAGCCCTGCCAGTGACACATCAGCATTAAAGCTATTCTTCAAGTTTGCCAGAAACCCTACAACATCCTTCAGCGTCAATTTCACCAACTATATAAGCCTGTCCTGAAGAAAGACAGTGACACAAGTATTTAATAGCTTGGGCTGGGGCTCTTCCATCAGATCCTTCTCTTGCCTGTGTCGAACCAAGGGGTTTGTCCTGGTGAATTCTTTAGGACAGACTCTTAGCTCATCTTACTTTGACTTCTGATAAATCCCCTGCCCAACAGTGCACTATCTTTACTTTCAAAATCGTCCACTGATGGAGGATTTCTCCACAGATGGGTCCATCCGATCTTAAGATTTCATCTCTCCCACAGGTTCTGCTCATTTTCCCTTGCTGGGTTCCAACTTGGTTTTTCTAATGGCAGTAAGATTGGGTTTAAAAATAAACAAAAGGAATAATAATTGTGATAAGAATTAGCCAGGAGCAGTGACTAATGGAGGTGATTGTAGATTAAGTGACTAAGCAGTCAGTGGGCCAAGTAGCTAATATGAGATAAATTTCAGCTAAGATAAAGAGAAAAGCATCCTGCTTCTTTGGCCTTTTTCCTGCAAGAGCTCTCTCTGCTCTCCATGTTGAAATGTTGAATTTTAAGTTAGAAGAGCCATCATTTTTTTTCCTCACCAAGACAGCCCCTTGGAAGAGACTATGAAGGGATGGGAATGAACAGTCATGAGTAACCACTACATGCCACGCACAGTGCGAGGCACTTTATAAAATCTCATTTACCCTTCGTGACAATCCTATGACTCATCTGACCTCCCTCCCAGAAAGGCAGAGACCAGGGCATGCAGTAAGCCTGGCTCACAGTGACGCAGGAGGCTGGTGGGGCTCTGGGCCTATCGATATGGTATCCTAGGAGAGTGTCTGGCCAGAACCAAGGTGACAGGCTGAGGTAAGATCATCAAACCCCACTGGGCTAGCCAAGAAGAGAGAGATGTCCAGCCAAGAGGGTGAGTGGCCCAGAGGACTCCCCACATGAGAACATTTTAAGAGGGTGGAAGGAAGTCAACAGCTGGAGGTTTAGGGCTGGAGTTACATGGTGGCCACAGCCACTGATGTGGGCAGGCTGATACCAATTAAGGGAGCCATGGGAGAACATTCACACAGTGAGGCTTTTATCACCATTTTATAACTGAGGAAACAAAGACTCATGAAGGTTCAGCAGGTTACCCAAGGTCATACAAACAGAGCCTGAACTCTAACCTGGACCTGGTACATGAAGTTTCCACAATTAACTGGTCATGACACGAAAGCAAAGAGTTTGTTTTGTTAGCTTTTCCCCCTTCAGCTGAAGTACACGAGAACATCAAGTGGACAAGATAGAGACCTCAGTCTTAGCAAATGCTCCATTTAGCCAAGCTAACCTGGGGCCAGTCTAGGAACCCTGACACTCATAGACTTGTGAATATTAAATGAGAATATGCACATAAAGTGCTTAGAGCCTGGCATGTGGGCATGTACATACATGCACATACACACAAGTACTGAGTAAGTTGGCAGCAACTATTATTCCTCATGGTGCCTAGCTGGGAGCACAGCACAGAGTATGTGTTTAGCACATTTTATGCTTCTTTGATTCATTGTTGTATTTCCATTCCCCAGAGACCCAGGAAAGAAAGAATGTGGTGAATGTTCCTCACCAACTATGTAACTGTGGTGAGGTTTGGCCAAATGGATGGATCTAGAACAGGAAAGTAGGAGCGAGGGGAGAAAAAAGAGAAGCTCTCCTTAATTCTTGATGCCTGTTAGTATAAGGACAAAGAGGAATTCCAAAATGGTCATCCTCTCATCCTCTCAAAGGCAGAAATTGTTGGTTCAGAAACTTGACTAACAGGATGCCCAAAAAATAGACTATTGTACAAGTCAAATGGGTAAATAATCTCAGCACATTTCCATCTTTTCCATTACTGGAGGCCTTGGGGTCTCAACTGGACCAGCATTTTCCCAGTATGGTTGTTAAGTATAACTTGGGAAGTGAAAAGGGCACCATTAGTTTGTGCAGATTGAAAAAAAGGTTCAGTGAAACCCAATGCACTGTTCTCTGCACAGGAAGAGGCCACATTGGGGGCTCATGTTTTATTATTACTTTCTTCTTCTTTCTTCTTCTTTTTCTTTCTTGTTTTTTCTTTCTTCTTTCTTTTTTTTCTTCTTCTTCTTCTCCTTCTCCTTCTCATTCTCCTTCTTCTTTTTTGACACAGGGTCTTGCTCTGCTGCCTGGACTAGAGTGCAGTGGCATCATCATAGCTCACAGCAATCACAAACTCCTGAGCTCGAGTGATCATCCTGCCTCAGCCTCCTGAGTTGCTGGGATTACAGGTATGTACCACCATGCCCAGCTGATTTTTCTAATTTTTTTAAGAGAAAGGGTCTCACCATGTTGCTCAGGCTGGTTTTGAATTCCTGGCCTCAAGCAATCCTCCTGTTTCAGCCTCCCGAAGTTCTAGGATTACAGGCATGAACCACCATGCCTGGCCTACTTCTTCCAATTTATGAGATAAGCTTTGGCCTTAAAATCAGTGAGAGTGAGGAATGACTCCACAGAGGAATACATTGTTTGAATCCAGCTATTGAAATGTGGCAGCGTGTGAGTAATTAGTTAATTTTCTCCAGAGGATGGATGCCCAAGATTAAAGCCCAGGTTTTACCATGTATTATGGAGTTCAAGTCCCAGATAATTTAATGTCCAGTTTTTACCAAAGCATTGCCTGGTCCCAGAATCCCTCTCTTCTCTGTTGTTTGACACCCGTGAATATGCTAAGGGAAAAGCAGTAACAGAAAATATCTACACCCTCTATTCTCCCCCATCCCTCTTCCTTTAACTCTCAAACATTTGGTTAAATGATAACTGCTAGCATTTATTGACAATTTACCAAGTTCTAAGTAATTTACAGGTACAATCAAGAATACTCATAACGATCCCTCTACAACACTCACTGTGTCCTTTAGTTGTGAGTTTACCCCCTCATTCCCCTAATCCCTGGAGAATATTGCTGCCATGTGAGCAGCATAGTGCTAATCTGTTAGTACCAATTTGATGCCTCTAACCCTCGCTTGGATGAGGCAAAGACATAAAATGTAACCAAAATGTTTGTACCTTCATAATACCCTGAAATAAAATATAAATAAATAAATAAAAGAAAATTTACAAAATATATCAAAAAAAAGAATACTCATAATAACAACCCTACAAGTATTATTAATAACCACATTTAAAAGATGAGGAAACTGAGGCACAGGAAGTTAAGTAACTTGCCCAGGGTCATAGAAACGAAAGACCCAGAACGTGAACACAAGCTAACTCCAGTGCACACTTTTTACCATAATACCTCATTTCTCTGCATGTGTTATATGTTACCACATCCTGTGCCTTTACTCATACTTTTTCCTCTGTCGAAAATTCCCTTCTTGCCCCTGATTCATTATTTAGAAAGCTACTGCTCATCCTTAAAGACCATGAAATCGTTCCCGGACTCCACCGGGAGGGTTAGACCTGGGCTCTCCTCTCTGTTCCTACAGCATATTGCATATATTAATAACACAGCCACATTTCTTCTGCACTGCTGTGAGTGTAGTTCATGTAACTGTCCCCTCTAGACCAGGTGACACTGAGGATCCTCAGAGGTAGGTCTATGTATAAATACTCTTTATTTTTGCAACTCCAAAACTAAGCACTCACGGGGTTTAGCAGATTGCTGCCATTCAAAACGTTGTTGAAATTAAATTAAAAAGCAGAATCTGGTAGTAAACTGCTTGAATTCAGCAAACTCAGTAAACTGAGTTCAAGATCTGAACCTCATAATGAAACAGCTGACATCAATTTTTGTGCTGCAGATTTGCCAAGGATGAAATAGGATCCTGGGTTCTGTCGACTCCTCAGAAATGTTTCTTCCTCTCCTTGACCTCCTCCCTCCTCAGTTCTTGCCTGAACAATCGCCGTGACCCCCAGCGCGTGGGTCCCCAGCCTCCTGTATTACCCTTTCCAATTTGTCCCTGACCAGAATGACCTACCTAAACAGATCCTGCCGTGTCATTTCCTGCCACCCTTTCAACAGCCCCACCTCCCACTCCCACAATCATACTCTACTGTGGGTGGTGCAATCTCATTTGCCCAGTTGCAGCTACGCATTTCTAAATACTTAAATAATATCACATTTCGACATCAGAATGCATGTTTGGGGAAAGATGCTGAAGTCATCTTGCAGGCTTAAAGTGAAAAAATTTTAAACTCATCGGTTTTCCGTGCTGACCAAGTTCCAATTGGCTGGAAGCAAACAAATCAATTGCATCACTTTTCACTTAATTAGCCTTGAAGCTGCTGGCCTGGGCATTCTCACTGCCAAGCCAGCACAAACCATGCCTACTTCATTCCCCTTCCCATTCGTCAATAGAGGCTGTCACCCCTCCACCGTTGACTCCGAGTCCTACAGTCACTTCCCCTGGGCTTCTTAGTCTTTTACTCGCATCTACAGTGGAAGCTTTTCCCGTTCTGCCTCATGAGCAGATGTCCGCCTTCCCCCTGGGCTCTCAGTTCTGAAGGGGCAAAGACAACGCTCACTCATCATCTATCCCCAGGACCTGGCATAGAACTGGTACCCAATTAATTTTCAATAAATGTCACATCCTGGAGTGAAATTCCCAAGGGCCGTGCTTAATAATTACATTTAAACTTCTTGTCTACTCCAATAACTGAACGGGGTCCTGCTGTCCAGCAGCACAGGGAACCCTCGCCAGCTTTTCTCTTTAGGTAGTAGGTGGGCAACACTCTCTGTGTGTCCAGCTGCCAGAAGTTAAAGCCAAGCTCTGGCATCTGACTGATCTCTTGTCCCCAGTTCAGTGGATAAACTCCTCCTTGGGTTGTTTAAAAAAAGATGTAACTAGCTTAATATCTGGCTAGTTTCAGAGGCATTCAGAGAGTTAGGGGACAATTATGAGATGTGGTGAAGAATATGTGTTTTTTTATGGGTCAGTGGTCTTTGGATGATCCTAAGCAAAATGCAACTCCTTAATCCCAGTCCAGGGGTGGGGACCCTGTGGCCATCCAGATATCCAAGTGTGGCCCCTCAACCAAATCCAAACTTCACAGAATAAATCTTTTTGTAAAATTTGGATTCAGTCAAAAGGCCACACTCAAGGATCTGGAAGACTAGGACCCAGTCTGCTCATGATCCAGTGGTTGCCAACAACAACTCTATCTATGCTCCTAATCTAAGGCCAAACTCTTCATTCATGCTCTGGATCTTGTTCTCTCTCACTTACGGAAGAACATCATTCCGGCAATTTATCTTATTCTCTCCTGCATCATTATGCTTTTTTTTTTGCCAGATCATTTCCATCATTGTACAAATATACTATAATATCTCCCATGTTCAACAAAAAAGAATCCTCCTTTGATTCCATGTCTCCTTCCAGCTACATATCACAGAACAAAACTTTGGAAGAGTTTTCTACACTTACTGTCTGCACTTCCTCTCATCCTTTTCTTTGGAACCCATTATAATTGGGCCGATATCCCCAACATTCCACCAAAACTGTGCTAATCAGTCACTCATGACCTCCATGTTGTCAAAAGCAATGCCACTTCCCAGTCTTACTGGACCTATCAGCGGCATTTAACGTAGTTGATTACTCCCTCCTTTCCTCACTTTGCCTTTGGCGTGCCATTCGCTTCATTTTCCTCCTACCTTACTAGTCGCTCCTTCTCAATTGCATTCGCTGGTTCCTCCTCATCTCTGCTTATCTACATTCATTCCCTCTGAGGACTGAACCCTGATCTTTTCCTTTGCCCAAAAAATTCCTTTCTAAGGGGGCCTGGTAAGTCATGCCTATACATGATAAAATCTCAGTAAACATGTTTTTATGGTGTGGTTTACTTCCCAACTCGATTCACATAAAAGATAGAAGATCCTGGCCAGGCGCGGTGGCTCACGCCTATAATCCTAGCTCTCTGGAAGGCCGAGGTAGGTGCATTGTTTGAGCTCAAGAGTTCGAAACCAGCCTGAGCAAGAGCGAGACCCCGTCTCTACTAAAAATAGAAAGAAATTAATTGGATAACTAAAAATATATAGAAAAAATTAGCTGGGCATGGTGGTGCATGCCTGTAGTCCCAGCTACTCGGGAGGCTGAGGCAGAGGGATTGCTTGAGCCCAGGAGTCTGAGGTTGCTGTGAGCTAGGCTGACACCATGGCACTCTAGCCCAGGCAACACAGCGAGACTCTGTCTAAAAAAAAAAAAAAAAAAAAAAAAGAAGGAAAGAAGAAACAGTTTTTGGGGAAATGGAACAATTAATGAGAAATATAAAATAAAAATGTGGACTGATTAAACAACAATTTTTGATTCAATTTAGGAGAGAATTAGTGAGGTA
>CAUYSK010034313.1:0-32946 GCA_963575035.1 Avahi laniger
CTCTAAGGAGGCTCCCCCATTTCTGGGAAAGAAACTCGAAAGGGACTACATCAGTGCAACAGAAAGTTACAAAGTTCTGGTCAGCAAATCTTACTGGTCCCGGAATTTGAAACATAAGAGAACTACAAAAAAAAAAAAAAACAAAACTATAAAAAATGCTTTCTTGCCGGGCTCGGTGGCTCACGCCTGTAATCCTAGCTCTCTGGGAGGCTGAGGCGGGCGGATCGTTTGAGCTGAGGAGTTTGAGACCAGCCTGAGCAAGAGCGAGACCGCGTCTCTACTAAAAAAAAATGAAAGAAATTATCTGGACAACTAAAAATATATAGAAAAAATTAGCCGGGCATGGTGGTGCATGCCTGTAGTCCCAGCTACTCGGGAGGCTGAGACAGAAGGATTGCTTGAGCCCAGGAGTTTGAGATTGCTGTGAGCTAGGCTGACGCCACGGCACTCTAGCCCGGGCAAAAAGAGTCAGACTCTGTCTCAAAAAAAAAAAAAAAAAAATGCTTTGTTGCTTATGTAGCCGGTTACACTCTTTGGGACTCTGGTTTCCTCAACTGTAAAATACAGGCTAACACCCGCCTTCTTTCTTGGACTCCCCAAATACGCATGTGTTTGTCCCGGCCACAGGGCCCAATTATTGGTTGTTGTTTTTTTTTTTTTGAGACAGAGTCTCACTGTCTTGCTCGGGCTAGAGTGCCGTAGCATCATCCTAGCTCACAGCAACCTCAAACTCCTGGGCTCAAGCGATCCTCCTGCCTCAGCCTCCCCAGTAGCTGGGACTACAGGCAGACGCCACCATGCCCGGCTAATTTTTTCTATATATTTTTAGCTGTCCAATTAATTTCTAATTTTAGTAGAGACGGGGTCTCGCTTTTGCTCAGGCTGGTTTCGAACTCCTGAACGCAAACAATCCGCCCGCTTCAGCCTCCCAGAGTGCTAGGATTACAGGCGGGAGCCACCGCGCCGACCCCAATTATTGGGTGTTTACGCGTGACTGATCCCCACAGACCATCAGCCACTTAAGGGCAAGCCAGGCGCCGGCCCCCCATCTCCTTTATCATCCGGGGTCTGTACACACAGCTGGTCTGAGCCCTGCTCTGCCCGCTCACTTGCGGGGCCGGCCAGTTTGCTAGTCCGTTTGTGGGAGCAGGAGGCCACGCTTGGTGCCCGCGGCCCGCCCAGGAATGAAGTATCCGGTCCCTAAGGGCGAGGCGAGTGGGCGGCGGGAACCCGAGCGGCGCCCAGCGGCCGTCGTTGGTTGCCGTGCCACCTGCCTCCGCAGTCCGGATTGGTTCTTTCCCTGGCAACGCGGCAGCTTTAGCCAATCGACAGCGAGGCCGCTGGGGAGGCCCGGCCCACCCCGCGGGATCCCGCGCTCTCTCCAGGGTGGCTTGCTCCGTGCGGGGGTTGAGGGCTGGGCCCATAAAGGAGGGCGTGCGCTTATAGCTGGCCTGGCCTCTGCGACGCTGTTAGCGCCCTGGCTGGGAGGCAGAGGCGTGTGTGACCCTGGACAAAACTGCTTCTTTCTGGGCATCAGTCTTGCCATTCTCACAGTGGGGTTGGCTGACCGGCAGAGTCTGTGAGGCAGAGGTGGGGAGGGGCGAGGGGGTGGCCATCTGGGGGAACCACGGGGTAAACGCGGTGAATGCGTCCGCATGGAAGTGGGAGTGGAAAAGGGCACAGAGAGAACCCTAGGCGGGGCGGTCCCTGCGGAAAGGCGGTGGCTCGAGGGTCCAGTCACCCCACGTGGGAGCCGGCTAGCCCCGCCCCCGGGACCTCAGCCGCGCTACCGCCGGCGCCAACCCCACTGCAAGCCCGGCCGGCCGCGCCTTCGGATCGACGCCTTACGCGCGCCCCCCGCCCGCCGCCACTCAGAGCCGCGTGCACTCTCCTGTTCTCCCTGCGGTCCGGTGAGTCCGGCACCGCGCCCACTACCCTAGTCGCGCGGAGCTGCGCGCTTCCCACTCTTTAATTTCCCTTCTGTTCCAGCCTAGTTTGTAGTCTTCCTCTCTGTCCTTGGTTCTTTGTCTCTCGTCTCTCACTCTTTCTCTAACTCCCTTTTGTTCTTTCCCTCTCGCGTTCAATTAGCTGTAACTTGAGCCTCCACCCTTCCACTCCCTCGCCTCACCGCGATGCCCAGTCCCGCCTCGGGTGGGGGCCTTCGGCGCGACAGCGATAACCGTAATGACCTCTCCCTCCCAGACGGCGCCAGGCCGTGTGCCCCCAGCGCCTCTCCTGGGGCCGTTTCTGCTAGAAGGTTACTTTGAGCTGCTCACTGTGGCCTTTGCAGGGCTCGCCCCCTGCCCCAACAAACTCCCCGAAGCTGGGTCTGGGCCCTAGCTGACTCCCAGATCTTTGTCCCCTCATGTCCCCCTCACAACTCTCCCACTCACCAAAGTCTGATGACTGCGATGGGGGATGCTTATCTAGAGTACTGAGTGTTGCAAGAGCAGAAGCCTAGAAGAGGCCCAATTTGTGATACTAAGCAGACAGGGGAGGGAGGACTCCTGGGTGAGATGGGCCCTGTTCCCCACCTCCCACCAAGGCCAGGACTGATTGGGCTTGTGTGTCGTGGGCACGTGCCCCTTTCCTTGCTGGAGTTGGTCCTTTCAGACGGACTTCCCTTTCTAAACTCTCCTCCTTTGCCCTTCCCCACAGGACACATAGTATGACCATTAGGTGTTTCGTCTCCCAGCCATTTTCTATGGAAAACCAAGGGGATCGGGCCATGATAGCCACTGGCAGCTTTGAAGAATGGGACGCCTTTAGAGAAGCTTGATCTTGCAGGCCTCGGCGTGAGACCTTACAAAGCCGGGTAAGAGTCCAGTCTAAGGGAGAGGTGTCTTACTGCCTCCTAGCCCTGTGGTCTAAGGGCAAGAGTCGGCAGGACATTAAGAAAAATAACCACCACCACCCCAGTGAAGTGGCTCTTCACAGTTCACAGAGCACTTTCATACATTCCTGGCCTTTAAGCTGACCTTGACAAGCCAAGGATGGTGGTCCCCATTTTATAAAGGAGGAACCTGAGGCCCTGTTTGGAACAGCGATTGGCCCCAGGCCAACCTGGGCTCAGCAGCAGAGCTAGGACAGGAACCTGTGGTTCTAGCTTCATATTGTTGACTCCAGCTTTTCATTGTTCCTGAGACTGAGATTAGTAATCACGTGTACTTTTTGGGCGCTGAAACTGGTTATTTGGGAACTATAAAATATGATTAACCTTTTCTAGCCCTGTGTTTCATTTAGCATGTGTGACCTTTGCCCCCATACCCACCCCTCTGAACCATCTGACTTTTTGCAGAATCAAGACAACATTCAAAGTGGCAACTGAGCCCCTGTGCACTTGTCTTCAAGCTGAGCAACAGCTGGGTCTTATTCTTTGGCCTTCACAACACCCTGCAACCCAGCGCAAGTTCAGACACATGATAAACTCATGTCATCATATCTCTGATGCCCAAAGAAGGGACATCATTTGCCTGAACTTTCTTAGAACTATTTACTTGATGTGGGAGAGTTTGCTGTTTAATTGGCATGAGAGAACTTTCCTTTATGAAAGGCTCTCACCTGTGCCTTTCTCAGCCTAGGGCTGAGAAAACTGCAGGAAAGAACTGAGGAGTTGGGTAGCAGTGTAAAGCATGGGATCGTGTAGATATGGCCCTTACTAAGTTCTCTCATCTAACAGGGAAATAAAGGCAGCCACCTCACCAGGAGGAGGATTAAGTGAGCTAATAAGAGTGCCCTGGGCAGTGGGGTGGGGAAAAGTGTGGAGCACCTCCTGGGGGAAGGAGTGTCAGATCAGCCAAGCTGGGGAGTCCGGAAGCACCTTCATTGACCTGTTCTACCATTTGAGCATGTCTTCATGAAGCCTCAGGTGGGCCAAGCTCCAGGGAAATGAGATGAGGTCTTGCCCTATAGGAGGTCCCAATGTAGTTGCTATGGTGAGTATCGTCTTGATTTCCCTGTTTGCCCCAGCCACCTGGGGTGAGCGGCCCAGGAGGAAGAAGCTGTTGAGCTGTTTGTTTCCATGAGTCTGTGTATTCATAATTGATTCCTACCACATCCTCCTTCCCCTGGCTAGCTCTGCCCTCCTGAGCCTCAGCAACAGAAGCAGCCAATCAGGCTAGGCTCAGAGCAGCTGTTATATGAAGTCTGAGAAGTAAGCTCAGGGGAAGGAGCAGGTCATCCTCCCTGACTGAGGTGCTGGGCTCACTTCCTCCTGGGGCAGTGGAGGATAGTGTTGTTCTCTAACTCTGAGAACAAAATGGAGATTTGGTTTCCTGTATTACTCTTCATAGCTCTGACCTGCAGCTCCCCATCCCTACCTCTCTTATGGTGAAGATGTGGATCCCCCTATGCTGGAGGAAAGGAAACCAGCCAAACAGTGAGAGCAGTTTTCACTGCATCACATGGTAGGCCAAAAGGAGCTGGTGCCTCAGAGTTTAATCCGCGCCCCGAGAATCACCTAGCATTATTTAAGACCCAGCTAAATGTTAACCTTGTCTAAGAAATCTTTTCTGATCACCCACCCTTCTTTAACTCTCTCCCAATGGAATTAGTTGTTCCCTCCTCTGCATTTTGAGAGTATGTCCTGCAAGCCTCAAATGCAGCTTGGATCACCTGCCCACCCCCTGTACCTCACAGTAAGTCCCCTGCAGGGTAGATATTGTCTCCTGTGTCTCAGTGAACCAGTGCCCAGCAAAGCAATCTTGATGAAAGAATGACTCTAGAGAGCCTGAGCTGTGTAGTGGCTGGGGAGAGAATTACTGATGGGCTGGGAGTCATCTTGTCCTTTCCTTTCTTTCTTGACTTAAATAACTCCAGACCCCTGAGAGCTGCTCCTGCTTAGTAATGCAGAACCTGAGGCTGTGGGTCTGTGCCTGTCGGGTCTTGGTGTGCCTGAAACCTTTCTCTGCTTCTGTCAGCCCTCCAGATAGGTCCAAAGAAACAGCAATGTGGGCATCATCAGGGAAGTCTGCACTCAGCTGGTCTTGCAGCTATTTGTGAGGCAGCACCAGGATCGCCCTGATCCAGACTCTCCCTACAGTGAAAGGGAAGAAGCCCGTCACAAAATACGGACTCCTTGAGCAGGAATTGCTTCTCTAGCCCCTACTTGAGTACTGCTGGAGCTCACTCCTATTTTCCCTCAGAGGGCCACTTTGAGTCCTGCTTGGGGACATGGAGATATCAGGGAAAGCGCAGGTGGGGGTGGTGAGCAGAGGGTCTGGAGACACTGTTGCTGATGGGGCTTCTCTCTTTACCCTTGTTAGACTCCGGCAGAGTTCCTCTATCTCGTCTTGTTGCTGATTGAGGGTGCCCATTTCTCCAAATTTTCTCCATCTCCTGGGAGGTAGCAGGAAATCAGCATCATGGTTGGGTTCAAGGCTACAGATGTACCCCCTACTGCCACTGTCAAATTCCTAGGGGCTGGCACAGCCGCCTGCATTGCAGATCTCATCACCTTTCCCCTGGATACTGCTAAAGTCCGGCTGCAGGTGAGGGGATGAAACCTGGGGGTCCCGATGGCCTCTAGTCTACACAGACTCCTCAAGGGCCAGTGAGGTGTATGGGACTGTAAACTTAAGAGCATTGGGATGGTAGGTGGGGAGGGCAACCTGCTTATCCCTATAATCGCCCTGTCCTGGCCTTGCAGATCCAAGGAGAAAGTCAGGGTCCAGTGCGCGCTGTGGCCGGCGCCCAGTACCGTGGTGTGTTGGGCACCATCCTGACCATGGTGCGCACTGAGGGGCCCTGCAGCCTCTATAATGGGCTGGTTGCTGGCCTGCAGCGCCAGATGAGCTTTGCCTCTGTCCGCATCGGCCTCTATGACTCTGTCAAGCAGTTCTACACCAAGGGCTCTGAGCGTGAGTATGGGGCTACACCATAGGCGCCTTGGGTTTTTTTTTTTTTCTTGGTGATGATTGATCTTAATTCATTTAGCTGAATAGCCCCTTCAGGCCCCATGATCCCTGATTAGAGGAACAGAGAACTGGAAGGGGCCCTGATTCTCCACATGATTCCTGAGCACCTAGGCTATGCCAGGCTCTGAGCAGGGCATCATCTCATGATGTTCCCCACCACAACCTTGGGAATAGGTGGTATCATCCCAGTGTTACAGATGTAGAGATCGAAGCTTGAAGGATGGCAGAGTGCAGGGCGGCTTGGCCGAGAGTACACAATGGGCAGCCAGAAACACACCCAGGACTCTTGCCTCCAAGGCCAGCATTCTTCCATTTCACCTCCCTAGCATGCCATGCCAACCCTGCATTTTACACATGAGGAAACTGAGAGCCCCAAACAAAAGGTTGACTTTCCCAAATTCATGTGGCAGGAAAAAATAGATCTGGGATGAGAACTCAAGTTTTAAGAGTCCCAGTCCATCAGAAAGCCACTTCTCTCTAGGCCTTAGTTTTCACATTTGTCAAATGGAAATGATTCTGATTTCTGAGGACTGTTAAGCAGGTTAAATGAAAATGTTTTATGAAAGAAAGCACTAAATCTCATTTTGGTTTTACTCTGCTGTGTCCCTAGCAAGTAGACATTCACAGTGATATTTTGTTCATTATGAGGAGTTCTTAGAACAAGAGCTTGTCTGGACCCTATTAAAGGCAGGAGATGATAATGACGTGGTTTGGGAAACGAGAGATGAGGTACAAGCCAGCTGGCCACTGACCCCCATGGTTCACTCACAGATGCCAGCATTTGGAGCCGCCTCCTAGCAGGCAGCACCACGGGTGCCCTAGCTGTGGCTGTGGCTCAGCCCACGGATGTGGTAAAGGTCCGGTTCCAAGCCCAGGCCCGGGCTGGAGGTGGTCGGAGATACCAAAGCACTGTCAATGCCTACAAGACCATCGCCCGAGAGGAAGGGTTCTGGGGACTCTGGAAAGGTGTGTACCCTTTTGTTGTTTCCCTTCCTCTTTTCCTCCTCCCCGTTCCCTGGTCTCACACAGGTTCTCCTTCCTCCTATAGGGACCTCTCCCAACGTTGCTCGTAATGCCATTGTCAATTGTGCTGAGCTGGTGACCTATGACCTCATCAAGGACACTCTCCTGAAGGCCAACCTTATGACAGGTGAGTTAGGTTAGATGATGCTGAGTTTCACCTTAACCCCCAATCCAGGAGTGGATGTGGGAGTCTGATTGACACCTGAAAACCACAGCCTTTCATCCTATTTGCCCTTTGCATGGAAAATGAGATTATATCTCTTACTTGCCATATTGAAGCCAACTGGGATGGAGCTCCCACTTTGCACATTGAGGTACTGAGTGGTGCTAGATTGGCAAAATGACTCTCAGGTCTTCGGAAGTCCCAGCTGGAGTCTGTCCCTTTAAAACCACAAGAACCCCTAGCTACTTCGGTAATTCTCTTCTCTTCTGGAATGGTGGGTAAGGAGTCTTGACTGCCTTTTCTGCTACTCGGCAGATGACCTCCCTTGCCACTTCACTTCTGCCTTTGGGGCGGGCTTCTGCACCACTGTCATTGCCTCCCCTGTCGACGTGGTCAAGACGAGATACATGAACTCTGCCCTGGGCCAGTACAGCAGCGCAGGCCACTGTGCCCTTACCATGCTTCAGAAGGAGGGGCCCCGAGCCTTCTACAAAGGGTGAGCCTCTGATGCACTCCACCCAAGTCCAGGCCTCCTGGCTACCCATACCTATCACACAGGTGGGAGAGAACCACCTGGAAGTGAGGGGCAAGTGTCAAACTACTTCTGATCCTGGTTCTATTATTTCACCAGCATTCACTCATCCTCTTAATTCCTTCCTCCCAGAGTTGCTGTTATCACTGTTGCAGATGTTAAAATGGAGACTCAGAGGGGATTCTTGCTCAGAGCCACACAGCTGTGAAGCCCAGTTCATTGAGTCCTCCCAGCCCTCTTTGGGACAGACCAACTGGGTTGGATTGGATGCCAGGCTCAGTGGGGAAGCGGGAGGTGAAGTACCCCCTGTGAGCTGTGTTTTCTCTCCCCTAGGTTCATGCCCTCCTTTCTCCGCTTGGGTTCCTGGAACGTGGTGATGTTTGTCACCTATGAGCAGCTGAAACGAGCCCTCACAGCTGCCTGCACTTCCCAGGAGGCTCCCTTTTGAGCCTCTCCCGCTGCTGACCTGATCGCCTCTGGCTTTGGCTCCAGCTCCAGCCAGGCCCTGCTTCCCTTTTCCTCCTTCCATCTTTCCCTTCCCTCTTTCCCCACCTCTTCCCTTCACTCCTTTTCCGACCACCTCCCTTTCCTCTCATTCTCACATTCTCACCTCCTCCCTACATCATCTCCCCATTGTCTCAGTGCTGGTGGAGCTGACCCCATTTGATAGCATGGAAGGATCCTAAAACCTCAGTTCCTTAAAAAATTCAGCCCTAATCTTTGTCCTATCCCCCAGCCCAGCCTGCATGTGCCCCATAAAGCAAGCTCAACCTTGGTGTCTCCTCTCTCTCTTGTAGTTGTTACCAGAGGTCTTGGTCCAGTGGGCCCTTATGGCACCTGGTGGGCAGGGGAGGAACCACCTGACTTTGAAAGAGGGTATGACCCACCTTCCACCTCCAGCATCCAGTCTGGGGCCATGGAGGTCGTATATTCTAGACCATTTCTCTCCAACCCAGCCCCTGGGCTAAGGTGGCAAGTGCAGGAGCAACTGGAGAGACAGCAATGGCTTTACTCTCACCTGGCCTGCCCTTCCAGTCCTGCAGATGGCCCCAGGCTGTTTATCTGTGCGGTGAGAGTGCTCCTGTTTGCCCTGCATCTCCTGAGGGTCTCAGAAGGTTTAGAGAACTTGGGAATCTTACATGCTGTGGACTTAATTGATTCCATTTTACAAATGGGAAATCCACCTCTCCAAAGTCCCAGCCTAGTGAGAGCAAGTGAGGCTGCTCCCCCCTCCACAGTCACACCCAGGAGAGGAAGTGTTACTGAACTGGGTGGGGCAGGTCCTGACTCTGCAGAGGTGCAGCTCAGGCTGCAGGGCAAACAGAAATGTGTCTGCCTGGGGATACTTTCTGTTCAGAGTCTCACTCTCTGCCTGGGCCAAGGATCCTGAAGAGGAGATAAGCGGGTCTTTGGCTGCACAGGGGTCTCAGCCTCTCAGTCCCGTTCTTACCACCTGCCCTCAGAAGGAAAGCAGGTGGGTAGGGCTACTACCGTTTCAAGGGGCAGAGAGGATTGTGAGGTCCCAGAATCCTGAGGCATCTTATATAGGGCTGGGCCCTTAGAATTAAGTCATCCAGCCCCATTTTGTAGGTGCCTGAAGAAGCCGAGGCCTGAGACAGGTCACGTAGGCAAGAACACCCAGAAAGTCAACAGCTGGACTAGGACTCAGACTCCTCCCTCCCCTCTGGACTCTTCCTCCAGGGACCAATGCTGGGGGTCCTTGGGGAAGCTTGTTTGGCAGCTATGAGCCAGACTCAGAGAACATGACCTCCTCCTCTTCCCCTAGCCTAAGGCAGCTGACAGTACTGCTCTCTCCCCTCATTAGCCTGTTGGTCAGAGCCAGAGGCCACACCCTTCAGTGTTTAAGTGAGGGGGCCAGGGTGTTAGACTGGTTCCTGGAGAAGGAACAAGGGCCCAGGATTCCCCAGCTTCCTTCCCAGCTCCTCACAAATTGAGCTGAGGCCTCTTAGTCCCCAGGTGGGACGGGGTTGAGTGCCATGAGGCAGTAAGCCAGGGTGAGGTGGACTGGCACCCTGCCAGGCTGTTCTCTGCCAGGCTGCAGGGAGTGGGCATAAACAAAAGACCTGGTCACTGCCACATGTGCCTTTATGCTCACATTAATCCATGAGGCAGGCCAAAGGTGCACTTTGCTGCCAGGCATGTCTGTCAGCAGAGCTCAATAGGCTGTTGGGGGTGAGCAATCTGTCACCTTTGTGTCCCAGGCACTGGGATAGACACAAGGCCACCAAATTGTCATTGTGGTGGGCATGGCCTTGGGACAATGAGCTGCCAAAGGTATTAAGAACCACTGGTAAACATACCAGTAGGCTTCAGTAACTCTGGTTATGGGTAGGTCACTTCTCTCTCTAGTGTGGGCCCACATATGATGAGCCCTGTTATCTGACTCATGTGACATGGAGATCACTGAGGTAATAGAAATCTCATAAAGGGCTTCCACCAAGCCTGAGACCAGGCTTACTTCTGAGCCACTCCACAAGGAGCAGTCTTTCCCGCTGCCCTGGAGAGAGGAGACAAGAGTTCGAGAGTTTGAGAGCACTAGCCTTATGCTCCCTCACCTGCTCAGGGCTTGCTCAGAACAGGGCAGCTCCAGTGCCACTCTCCACCTGGGGCCTGTCTCAGCAGAGTCTGCTTTACTCCCCATCTGGTTTCTACAAAAGGCCTGTAAAATAGGGGTTGTAATTTTTAGAAAAACTGAGGCTCAAGCAAGGTGAAGTGGGCCGGGTGGGGTGGCTCAAGCCTGTAATCTTAGCACTCTGGGAGGCCAAGGCGGGCCAATTGTTTGAGCTCAGGAGTTCGAAACCAGCCTGAGCAAGAGCGAGACCCCATCTCTATTAAAAAAATAGAAAGAAATTAGCTGGACAACTAAAAATATATAGAAAAAATTAGCCAGGCATGGTGGCACATGTCTGTAGTCCCAGCTACCTGGAAGGCTGAGGCAGTAGGATCGCTTGAGCCCAGGATTTTGAGGTAGCTGTGAGCTAGGTTTACGCCACGCAGGCACTGTAGCCCAGGGAAACAGAGTGAGACTCTGTCTCAAAAAAAAAAAAAAAAGGAAAGGTGAAGTGAATTGTCCACAGCTGGTTAGTGGCACACCTGGGATTTGAACAGGTGTGTCTGAGTCCAAAGCCCACATAATTTTAACTACTTTGCTGAAATGCTTAGAATCCTAGACCCAGTCTTCATCTCAAGGTGTTCTTATTGCTGCATTCTCCATGATTTAAAAATGGCTGCCAAGTGCTACTGACCTCCATTTAAGAAAAAACCTAGGATGTGGTGGCTCATGCCTGTAATCCTAGCACTTTATGAGGCTGAGGTGGGAGGATTACTTGAGACCAGCTCTGAGCAAAAGTGAGACCCCATCTCTACAAAAATGGAAAAAAATAGCTGGGCATGGTGGAGCATGCCTGTTTTAGGGACGCCGACACGGTGCTTTTGGATGGTAGAATTCCAAGCAGTCTGGATGACATGGGGCCTTTTCTGGCACCTCTGAAGCTACTTCAGAGTAGACACCAACTCTCCATAAGCCTGGACCTATCCTAGCCCAAACTCAGACTCAAGAGAGGGGAGCTTTTCCCCCGGCACAGAAGAGAAGCATACGCGTGCTGTTGACTTTACGGAGGCAGGCGTGGTCTACACAGGCCCAGTTGGACCTGGAGGCTGGAACTCCTCCAAGCCACATTAGCAGCAGTGCTGTCACCCTGAAATCTAAGTAGTGAGTTCACCAAGCACTTTCACATCAATGATCTCACTTAATCCTCAAAACAAGGCTGTGAGGGGGGTGGAGGTTATGAGCTCTACTGACAAGACAAGGGCAGTTACTGGTCCACGGAGTCAATGCCACGGCTGGGACCAGAACTTCAGTTTCCTGCCTCCTAGACCACCCTGCTTAGAGACAGCCCAGGACTCATCTCAGACAAGGGCAGTGAGGCCAGAGAGGTAGAAATCAGCTGTTTCCAGAGCTTGTGTTCTTTGTGCAGCCTCTCTAATCTAATCAGGGTGAGTCTGTGGAAAGTGGCCTTCAAGGTTAAGATGACAGCTTTGTTCTTGGGCCTGAGTGACCTGCAACAAATGTTTTCTTTTTGTGCTTTCATTTTCCTGTCTCTATAATGTGACCATATCACACTTCAGAGACTGTCCCCTCTGTCATGAAAAGTCAGAGCAGAGCTGGGAACCCTTAGAGCCCACACAGCCCTGCCCCACTCTACCAAGGTGGGAGCACAGAGACTGAACTTCAGGGGTCTGCCTATGCCCACGAAGCCAGGACAGGGACCCAGGCACTCAGCTCCTTAGGCCCTGCTCTTCCCTCAGCCCCACAAGAAGGGCCAGTATGAAACACATGCTCCTGGGTGTAGCTGGAGCTTAGGAAATGCATCTTTATTATGTCAGTTTAAGCCCCATGCCACCCCACCCTCACGTCACAGTGCACCAGCTGGTTCCCCCGCACACCCTGAGGCTATGCGGGGAGGTAAGATCTAGCTAACCACCTCCCCCCAGCCCAGCACAGTCATGTCAGCAATGCCTGGCGCAGCATCTGCTTCTTCTGGGGTGTGAGGCGGGTGGGGAACTGGATGTCAAAGAAGATGAAGAGGTCTCCCTTCTTGGTGGGGTCCTCAGGCAGTGGCATCCCCTCACCTGGCACCTTCTTGAAGTACTTGGGACTGAGACAGGAAGACGAAAGAAGGGAGCTTAGAGGGCACCTCAGAGCAGTACCTCAGCAGGTCCCTGCCACCCCTGCTCACATAACCCCAGCAAGGGACCTGTAGCCTCCACCTGGAATGGCTCTTACCAGCCTGAACTGGGTGGGAGGGAGAGGGACTGGCTTGTTCCAAACAGCTTGCTCCCTCAAAAACCTGTTTACACGGTCTCTGACGGAGGATTCCAGAAATCTTGTTTTAGATATGGGAAACGGAGAGGAAGGAGGGTGAGCAGACCTTGGGCTGGGGCAGAGGGCCTCTCTTGGAAAAGGACTTAGGGGATGATGCAACTCAGAGCTCTAATGGGAGGTTTAGGGGGTAAAAGCAACCGGAATAACCCAACACTGGGGGCCTCCAGCCCCTGCAGCAGCTTGTGAAAATTAGAAAAGGCATTCCTTTTGCCAGGTGAATGTAGACTGCAGCTAGGCCAGAGTGTGAGCTGGTTTCAGTCCTCTCACCCCCTCAGCAGGGGCCCCTTGTGCTAGGTACAGCCCGAACAACTGTACTGGGCAGACCTGTCTGACACTGCCCACTTTGTCCCAGACCAGCCCTTTCTTGGCTTTTGGGGCCCAAGGAAGATGGACTCACTGCACAATGTCATTGATGGGGATGTTGAGCAGACGGTCATCTAGGGTCTTCACCTCCACGGTGCAGCAGGTGAGAGCCTGGGGACAGTTAGGGCCAAAGGTGGGAACAGGGAAGGGTCATCATGGCCATCCCTATTTAGAAGGCAATGCCAGACCCTGAGCTGAGCAGCTTGCAGTCGGGCAAGTAAGACTGATGTTGACAGAAGTGTTACGGAAGAGATGGAATTTAAAAGGGTCTGTGGGAGCCAAGGAGGGACCTCTAACCCATTCTGGAGCGGGGGCAGGAAGAGGTAGCAGTGGTGGTAGCAGTTGATGAGGGCTTATAGGGGGAGGTGGGTAGGCAGCACTCCAGGCAGAGGGCCCAGCAGAAACAAGGAACAGAGGTGTGAGAATGCGCCACACAGGCAGGGCTGCTAAGTGGCACAGGGCTGGAGTGCAGGGGATGAGGCCAACAGCAGCCAGATGGCCTCGAATGCCGAGCAAAGATGTCGAGGAGTGTGGCAGAGTTAGATACGTGTGCAAAGATCCCTGAGGAGATGACAGGGGGCAGGAGAGCCTGCGCATAGATCCAGGTGTAGGATCTGACGAAGTGCAGGGAGATGCGGCAGGTGGAATCGATGAGATTTAGGGACTGACGGCAGGTGGTTGGGGGAGGGGAGGCAAAGTCTAGGCCAATACAGGTGGGGCTCACTCTGGCCCCGCACCCCCTGCTCCTGCGCTTTGCCCACTCACCTTGCCCAAAGGGATGGGATTCACAAAGAAGAGGTTGTCCTTCTCCCTGCGGAAGCGAGGGTGTAGCTTCTCCTTTACAATGAAGATGATGTCGGCTGGGATGACGTTGGGGCCCTGGGCAGGGGAGGCCAAGGGGGTGACAAGGACTCATTGGCTGTGTGACCTTGGCCAACTTCCTGCCTCTACTTGTCTCTATGTCTTCATCTGTACAGTGGGGAGATTAGACCAGATTTTCTGCAAGGGCCTATTCAGTTTGGCCCCCATAGCCACTGCTCTGAGAAGCCTTTCCCAGATGAATGCCCCCAGAGTCACTTCTCCTCTACTCAGCATGTCCCAGATAGATGCCTGCAGCTGGAGAGGGAGAGGCTTCCTCAGATGACAGGCAGGATGCTGAGCTGGGCATCAGACAACTGCCCGCAAGTCTCTGTCCTGCTGATAACTCCAGGAGTGGACACCCCTCGCCAACTTCATTTAGTCACCAAAACGCTTCTGAGCACGCAGACAGAGGAATCAGACTGGCCCCTACCTCAAGGAGCTTCCAGTCCAGTGGGGAAAGAGACACGCAGTGGATCCTCAGCATGTCCGAGACTGCGATAAAGGGGCTGGGGGCTCAGAGGAGGTGCTGACCCATGTGGGGAGGTCAGGGAAGGCTGCCAGCGGGGAACACTGGAGCTGAGACTTGAGGTTGTTTTTGGAAGCAGATGTTTTATAGGTGAGAAAGGGGGCAAGAAGTACAGGCAGAGGAATCAATCTCTCTTGGCTCTGAATACTCCTTCACTCCTCAGGACTTAAAGATTCAGCATGCCTTGGTCAATAATTTTATGTTTTTATTTAAATAATACTTATTTAATAATAATAATTAAAATTATTATTAATAAATGGTTTCTGAGTAGCTCCTATACTTGAGCTTTATTCAGAGAAGCACTGAAGAAAAGCAGCAAGAGCACTGAGTTACGGCTGGGTTCTCCTTTCAGTTCTCGTGCCCTTTCCCTGGGCAAGTCCCATCTGTCTCCCAGCCTCAGGTCGCCATCTGTAAAATGGGGATAGCCTCTCACAGAGGTACTGTGAGGCTCCTTGGAAGGAAGATTAGGGATCATCTCGCCCACTCTGCAGACTGGTCGCACTGCCAGCCGAGGGCTCGCAGGGCAAGAAAAAGCACTGGCTCCTTTCCCCTCGGTCTTTCCACCCCGAGCCCAGGTGACAACCTTAGTCAGCTTCTCTCCCTCTCACCTGGTCCCCTTCCTTCTCAAAGGTGATACGTGTGCCCTGCCTCCAACCAGGCTTCACGTCGATAGTCAGAATCTTGTCCTTGATGGTGGAGGAGTACCCGTCCTCGTTCAGCACCTGCAGCGAGGTGGCAGGTGTGGGAGAGGTTTGCTCCGGATTCCCAGGAGCACAGTTAAGGTTTGCTCGGGTTTCCATGAGCACCCAGCTGGCCTTGGCACACATGAATGATATGCTGTGGGATTTGTACTTCAGCTCAATCCTCTAGCAATGGGAACAATCTGCCCTGAACCATTGCCTTCCCATCCTGTTGCCATGGGAACCAAGAACTTAAGATTCCAGGATGTCAGGGCATGCGGTGGAGCTGGAGCTGAGGCCTGGGATGCCAAGCAGTCACCGTGAATTGATCAAACCCACAACTCAAGTCCTGGCCACAAACAGATACACAGTGAAAATGTACTCAGTCCCTCTCCAAATCCCAGAGGCCTGGCCCCGAGCCTCCGACAGGTCTCTTAATCCCAAAGGGAGAAAGACCATGGAGGTCAACATTTCTGAGCTTCACCCCATCCTTCCCCAATTATGTCATCCACCCATTCCCCACTTGCACACCCAGCTGGGTGCATCTGTGGAAAGCATGGCCACGTCGGCATCTCCTCTGCTGGGCAATGGTGCAGGAGCCTTGCTTTTGTATCAGGTATGGGGCTGGGCCACGGGACAGGGCCAAGCCAAGGAATGAACTCTGGGGCACTGAGGGTCTTCCTTAACTAGTCATCCTCCATTCCCACAGTGCTCCCTCTAACGCCTGAGTTGTACACTCTGATGAAATCCTGGGGCTATGGTGGGGTAATGCCCAGGGCAGAATTCACAGGGGACACTTCCCACAGGGATGAGGCTTAAGGAAGAAAGAGAAAGGGGATGATCTCACCCCAGTTAGGAAGGCTGCAGTGGGGGGACTCCTACACTACGAGAGAACCAGGCTAATATCCTCAATTGTCCCTACCAAATTTCAGATTCGAGAATTCTAAGATCCTAGGTCTCTGAATCTAAGATTTCAAATTCCACAAGGGATCATCCCTGAGCCCTCCAGTTAGGGTAAGGGAGGAAGTGACTGGTGGGGTTGCACGGGTAGATGACGGCTCCCAGTAGGAGCAAGCCAAGTACTCACCCTTCGTGAGATCTTAATTTTTTTGGTGCAGCCAAAGAATAAGTCCTCCAGGGACAGGTAGAGGTCCCGTTCAATTGAGGGGTCCTGCTTCTTGACACCTCGGCCCCGGAGCCCCCCAAAGTTCAAATCCACCTCACTTCCTTCTGCATCAAAAAACTCTGCAGGAGGTAGGGAGGGGAGAAAGAGAAATTGTGTTCAGAGACTTAGATTCACAGTGTCCCTCTCTCTCTTTCTCTCTCTCTCTCACACACACACTCACGCACGGGCGCGCGCGTCCCGGCCCCCCTACTCTACCTCTTAAGTGCCCCCAGTGTAATGCTCGGCATCCCATAACCACCTCTCAGACTCAGACTGCCAGGCTAAAAACCTGTCCTCAATTGCAGATCCAGTGTTTATCATTCCTTTCACACACACACACACCCCCACCCGCTTCACCTCCACTTGGGACATCTGCCACGTCCCTGACTCAGACCACGCCTGTTCCGTGGACACCCGAACTCCGGCTGTCTCAGGAAGGAGAGGCGCGCCCTCTGGCGGCAGCGCCGGAAAAGACTGTTAATTGTGGGCGGGGATGGTCGAGAGCGCCCTCGGTCCTCCCTCCCCGTCCCCGGGCTCCACTCCCCTCAGCTGTCCAGCCCAGCCCAAGACAGCTAGAGGCCCCAGGCTGCAGCCCTCTCACTCAGACCACCGAATGATATTTTTTTTTTTTTTGAGACAGTCTCATTCTTTTGCCCGGGCTAGAGTGAGTGCCGTGGCGTCAGCCTAGCTCACAGCAACCTCCAACTCCTGGGCTTAAGCGATCCTCCTGCCTCAGCCTCCCGAGTAGCTGTGACTATAGGCATGCGCCACCATGCCCGGCTAGTTTTTTCTATATATTTTTAGTTGGCCGATTAATTTCTTTCTATTTTTAGTAGAGGCGGGGTCTCGCTCTTGCTCAGGCTGGTCTCGAACTCCTGAGCTCAAACAGTCCGCCCGCCTCGGCCTCCCAGAATGCTAGGATTACAGGCGTGAGCCACCACGCCCAGCCTCCGAATGATTTTTTTAAACACCTAATTCCCTGTATTGAACCCCTTTTGGCTTTGCATGGCTACAACAGTATCTGTTTCTGCAACTGATCCCTGACTCGTACATAGTACGTAGATTTGCATATAAATGAATAAAGTAGATCTGTATATAGTATAATATGTAAAGTATAATATATAAAATAATCTCCAAGATATAATTGAAAAAAATCAATGTATACAATGTAGTCTATTTCCATAACAAAATAAAAGGCTTATGTAAAAATAAATATAGGCTCGTAAATGTGTAGAAAATTTCTGGAAGGATACATAAACTGTTAACAGTGGGCGGCCACTTCTGGGGAAGGAAATGGAGGGCTAGAATTTCTTTTTCAATAAATTTTGTTTTAATTTTTTTTTTACCACGTATTTTATATATTATGTGTATGTGTGTATATATATAATATATATGTATTTTAAAGTAAAAATAAAAACAAAACTACTCAAAGAAAAGCATGTTTTACAGCTGTGTCCTTTCCCAGTAAGGCAAGGGGTGGGGTGAGACCTCTTACCACTGAAGGGGTTGTCTCCCCCGAAGAACTCGTGAAAAACCTTTTCAGCGTTGCCGTGGAAGACGTAACCAGTTGTCCATGGGGTCTGCGATCCAAACTCCAAAGGAATCCCGCCCTTCAGGCCCTCCTCTCCAAATTTGTCATAGATGCTTCTCTTCACAGCTGTGGATGTGTGTCACTCTGAGGAGGGTCCAGCTTTGGGGGCCACATAGATGGACGGGGCTGGGAAGCAGGAGGACATGGGGAAAGGAAACCAAGTGTCTGCTGTCTGGCAGTCTTCGGAATGAGACCCTAGAGTTAGGGGTTCAGTTTCATTCTGGGTGGACCCCGGTATGGCCAGAATAGCCAGAAGAGAGTTGGGAAAGACAGGTGTTTGCTGGGCAGAACTGAGAGACCAAGGCTCAGGCTGTAGCCCTGGGATTTGGCCTAACTCAGTCATCATAGACGTTGTCTTATCTGGTGTAAATAGAATCCTAGAACCTTGAAATTTTAAAATCTAAGAATTCTGGAGCCCCCAAATCCTAGAGCTTTGAAATCCTGGAGTCTAAGGACTCTGAAGTCCTGAAAACTCGGGGCTGGAGAAACCTTAGTGATCTAGCTGTGCTTCTGCACAGGAGCCGATATTGCAGTCTCCAGGACAAGCCCTCAGGAACCACCCCCCCCCAGCCACTGCCCAGCATTGGGGCAGGTGATGCCAAGAGGTGGCATGGGCTTTGCGGTTTGTGGACCCGCTCTGCTGGTTTCCACAGAAGAGACATCTAACTACTCCTGGCCTTTCTCTGCCCCTTCCTACTCCTGCTGGCCTTGGGGAGATGGAGACTCAAGCACTGGGGGAGTCTGGGAAGGACGGGGCCTGCCCAGCTTCGCCTTCTTCCCCTGGAGCAGGCCCCTCACTCTGCCCCTCCCAAGAAGGGTCCGGCCCTGCAGGGCATGGGCAGGGGAAGTGGAACAGCCCAGCTGTGCCTCCCTTTGCACACCCGACTTGATCTCATGCTCCCAAGAAGCCTGTGTGCCACAGGGCAGCCCAGTCCTGCAATGGCCTGACTGGGTGAGCACCTCAGCCGAATCCTGGACCCCACACGCCACGTCCTCCAACTTGTGTCTACTGAGAAAGGCAATTCTTTACTGTTTTCTCTGTCTAGGTTCTAGCAGGGAAGAGGATGTTTGCTCTCTGTTAGGCTCCCTCAGAAAACCCAGCTGTGTAGAGACTTAAGAAACAATGTTAAGGGAAGGGTGGGCAACGGAGATCTCCTGGGGCGACCCCTCCTGCTCAGCCCCACAGTCACTCACGGTCACTCAGCACGTCGTAGGCCTCTGCTATCTGCTTGAATGTCTCTGCTGAAGATGGCTCATTCGACTTCAACGGGTGGTTCTTAAGGGCGAGTTTCCGGTACCTAGAGGAGGGAGGGTGACACAAGTTGTAACAGCTGGCCTGTTTCTGGGGGGCAGACCAGAGTTCAGTGCTGGCGCTAGGGTCTACTGCCCAGCTATGAATCAGGGGTGTCTTCACAGGCCGAGGTGGCCGTGGAGGTGCATCGCTCAGATCTACTTGAAGAATACCTGGTGTAGAGAATGTGACTATCTCAGCAGCTGCCCCCTGCGTATTTGTGGGGAGGCTATGCTTCCCCCAAGCTGCCCTAGCCAGTGCCTAAGTGTGGTGGGGATATCAGGGATGGCCCATTCCTGCAGGACACAAGACACCTCCAGTGGCAACCTTTGCTTGAGGACTCCCCACCAGCCTGGCTGACATTTTCTCTGGGTCACACCCCAGCTCTCCCACCCAAGCCTCCTTCTCTGTCTCCTGTCGCTGGTATCAGGCCTGCACTGTGCTCTGAAGGCTGTCCTTGCCCACTCCAGCTCCCTCCCCTTCCTCTTCCACAGGGGTACCCCCCATACATTTCACACACATCTCAGCCCACGTCTAATCCCTCCGCTTCTTAGTGTGCCAGAACTGACACACAGGCCTCTTGGGAGCGTGAGACCAAGTCGGGTGTGCAAAGGGAGGCACAGCGAGGCCCTCACGCCTGTCAGACGTTGGCTGCCCCCACACCTCTGAGCTCGTTCTTCCCCACTTCTGTTTCTGCCCAGTCCCATCAGTGACGAGAAACCCACAGCATCTGGGGATGTATCGTCAGTGTCCCAGCGGGGAAGAGAGGGCATGGACTGGGTGGTTAGTGGACAGTTGAATAAAGGAACCATTCTCCAAGGCTCAGAAAGACGGGAGGGAGACCACAAGGGACAGCCCAGTACCTAGGAACCCTGAGGCACCCTGAGCCTGTCAGAGTCAGGAAACCTGGAAGGAGAGAGTGTGTGCACAGGACCCTTGGCAGGGGCTGTGACCTTCCCTTAAGGGACATAACCAACCTGAAGAGACCCCATAGGAAGGGAGCTGGGAAATAAAGACCACGCTCTCTTCCCTCCTGATCCGGCTGCGCTCGCCTTGGGCAGGATGTCGCAGGAAGCCCGAGGGCAAAGAAGCCTGCAGGTGCCTTGGAACAATCATCTTCCCCCAGCAGGGAGGAGCGGGCGGGGAAGGGTGGGGGTGGGTCTGGAGGCCAAAGGGAAGACATCCAGCATGGACTCCTAAGACACCGTCCAAATCTGACCCCACATAGCTTCAGTGGGGTCAAAGTGTGGCTCCTGTTCCCCTGCCCACCCTCGCCATGTTGGTGTCCCCGGAGTTCTGTGGCTTCTCTCCACACACTCTCTGGGGGCAAGGTCGCCGCTCACAGGACTGACGCCTCTCCCATCTGTCTCTCACACCAGACCCCTTCGCTAGCCCTGAAGTTCCATATCCGGCTGTCCACTTGCCATCTCCTCTCCAGCGTCCCACAGGCACCATAAATTCAATGAGCCCCAACGTGAGCACATTTCCATTGCGAAATGTGAGCGCCATCTTTGATCCCCAGTTCTCCTTTGTCCTCTCCACCGTCACCCCATCGGTCACCAAGTCATGTCAGTCTTTCCTTCTAAACAGTGTTCTGTTCCTGCTCCTTTATCCCTACAACTACTGCAGAGCCACGTCTGCCTGTATCCAGAAGTCCCTTCTCCAATCCATTCTGTGTGCTGCCGCTGTGTCAATCCCTGATATCTCTCCCCCACTCCCTCCAATTCGATGCTTCTAAAATACTCTCCACCCAAAGCACCTTCCTGCTGAAACCATTCACTGGACTCCCCCGTCGTCTCTGGCATACAATCTGAATGTCTCACTAAGATCCACACCCCCCCCCCCCGCCCCCGTTTTCCCTCCCTGCCCCCATGACCTCTCCTGCCCGGTCTGAACCTCCCACCACTCTCCAAACTCTCCGTGCTGTACTGCTCCGGCCCTCGCACATGCTACTTCCTTACCTGTAACATTCACCCCTCTGCAGCTCCTCCTAGCTCCTCCCGGCAATTTTAAATTCCTCCAACATTTAACTCCGGGCCAAATCCTCCTGGCACCTTCCTGACTGCCAGCTTTCTGAGTCAGAGTCCCCCTCCCAAGTCCCCGGTGCCTTTGATCCCAGTACTTAGCACACTGTGTTCCAGTTATGTGTTGACTAGTCTGTCTCTCCCACTAGACTGTAAGGCCCTGGGGTTGCTGTGCCCAATCCTCCGTGTCCCCAGTGCCTAGCACCGAGCAGGAGTGAGTACACGAATGAGGTGAGCTCACTGTCCTGCAAGGCAGCCCCGCTCGCTGTGGGACAGCGCTGACCTTTAGGCAACGCTCCCTCTTACTGAGCTGGGTCTGCTGTCCTGCGACTCTCCTCCATCCTTAAGGGTCCTGGCCCTGACCTGGGGGCCTTGCAGAGGGAACGTCTCCCTTCCCAGACTGCAGTGAACCGTCCATCTCAATTACAAAGTTCGCGACCAGTTATAATTGCAAGTAAATTCTATCAATGAGTAGAAGTAGCAAGATTTGAGAAGAGTTTAGTTAGTTTTACATGGAAATTTGAGTGGTTTCAAAATTATCCCTGCAGTGACATCACCTCACTTGCTTTCCTGAAGGGGAGAGAAAGGGGCAGCGTCACAGCTTGTACACTGTGATTATGAAGCCGGCGCAATTATGAATTAGCATGGTGCTTTTCTTCCTTACATAAGTTTAGCAATTTTTTGGGTCGATATCCAGATACTCCCATGGGAGAGTATGTCTTACATGTGACTCACCCCTTAAGTGTCATTGCAAAAAACAAAAAGTTGCTGCAGGGGAGAAGGGTTAAGAATTATTTTTTGAAACATACGCAGTTCTTTCACTCTTTACATGACATGGTTTCTTTCACATGCAAATGATTGCGGGACATTTTCACATACATTGTCTCACCTAATCCTATTTTAATACCACAGCAACCCTTATTATTATCATTATTTTAGAGGTGGGGAAACTTGGGCTCAGAGAGTTTAAGTAATTGCCGAGGGCACACAGCTGGCAGGCAGGGAGCCTGGATTCACATCCAGCTCTTTCCAAAGCGAAGCCGTGCTTACCTTCTGCGCGTCAACTGCCTCCTTCCTGGGAACTTTCCCTAGATGGGTCCTACGGGCCAATGAGATCCCTGAACAGCAGATGACATTCCAGAACAATTATTCTTGAATTGTTTCTTGGGTTTGTGTCTTGTTTCTGCAACCGCACTGCAGACTCTCCACTTACCCCTCTTAGGGACCTGGCCCGCCATGCGCCCCACAGTCACTAGTTGTGGTGTCTGAATGCTGGCCCGGCCACTTGCTAGGTGCTTGGCCTTGGGATAATAACTGCAGTTGCCTCTTGGGGTTGTTGTGAGGCTTACATGAAACAGTGACGGAGAGCACTCAGAACAGCACCCACACACTAAGTGTAGCCAATTCTCACTGCCCGACTTCATTGAGACTGTTATCCTAGACTCCTTTTTTCTTTACCCTCCAATGATCTGCTTTATCGCCAAGTCCCGTCTCTCCTCTCTCTCCAGCCCACTGCCCTGCTTCACGCCTCATCGTTTGACTTGATTCCTAAGGGTCCCTCTCCCTCCTGTATAACCTTCCGCAGCACCCTGTATGTCCTCTTTTGTAACACTCATCGCAGCAGTGGCGACGTATTCAGTATCTGTATCCACCAACAAAATTAAGCGGCTTGAGATAAGGAAGCACATCTGTCTGATTCAGTTATATTTCCAGCTGCTACTACTGCGTTTAACCCATATAATAGGTGTTCAATAAATATTTGTTCAAAAAACATTTTTTTGGAAAAATGTACTGACTTTTATCCTAGACTTTCTTAGGGATGGACCACAGAGTCCTTAAGACCTGATGGAAGTATTCAGAAATACAGTGTGGGCAATGCCAAAAACCTATGTGATGGCTAGAATGACACATCCAGCTGGCCAGGCCACTCTCTTGTTCACAGTCCTCCGGTTCTTCATGATCTTGAGGGTGCAGTTCAAATGGCTCCTTTGTCCCCCTTTCACACCCTGGAAAACCGAGGTACCCAGTAGAGGAGACAGGGCAGAGAGCAGGATGGGTTAGGAACAGACTGAGGAATTAAGGAGTCTGATTTTCTAGCCTGGGCCCTGACCCAGCCCCAAACCAGGACCTACGTATGCAAGAGGTAAAAGGAGGCCTGTAATCTTAGCATCTTGGGAGGCCAAGGTGGAAGGATCGTTCGAGGCTAAGAGTTTGAAACCAGCATGAGCAAGAGCGAGACCCCTGTCTCTACAAAAAATAGAAAAAAAAATTAGCTGGGCATGGTGGTGTGTGCCTTTAGTCCCAGTTACTCATGGGGCTAAGAGTTTGAAACCAGTCTGAGCAAGAGCGAGACCCCTGTCTCTACAAAAAATAGAAAAAAAAATTAGCTGGGCATGGTGGTGTGTGCCTTTAGTCCCAGTTACTCATGGCACCCTAGCCCGGGGGACAGAGAGAGACCCTGTCTCCAAAAAACAAAGAATGAGCAAGGTTTACCTGTGAGCTCTAAGAGAGCTCGGTTTGGAAGCGATGAGGGCAGGGCCCGTCCCAGCATACCCCTAGGCCTGGCTCCCACGCAACTTACGCCTTCTTGATCTGGGCATCCTCTGCATTGCGAGTGATCTGGAGCACAGAGTAGTAATCTTGGCCCATGTCTGGCTGGCAGTGAGTCTGTGGCTAGTCCTCACACCCCAGCAGGGCTGTTAGTCTGCGTTCCTTTGTTGCTCCTGACAACCGCACAAGGGCACTCTGGGAGTTGTAGTCCTGCCTTCCCAAGCAAACCGCCATCCCAGCTCTGCCTCTTGCAAGAGCAAAGGAAACAATTGGGAGAACTGGGGCTGATTCTGTGACCCTGAATTCGGTCACTCAACTCAGAAATCAGAGTGTCACAGAGCCCTGTTTTATTTTGTTTTTGTTTTTAAGGAGAGCAGCATTAGCTGCAATTAAAACTTTTTAGAACAAATGCATTGACTAATTTTTTAAAATAAATTTTTTGGCCGGATGTCGTGCCTCAGGCCTGTAATCCTAGCACTCTGGGAGGCTGAGGCAGCAGGATCACTTGAGCCCAGGAGTTTGAGGCTGCAGTGAGCTATGATGACACCACTGCACTCTAGCAGGGGAGACAGAGTGAGACCCTGTCTCAAAAAAAAATATTTTTTTATTTTAAAATAGTTTTAGATTTTCAGAAATGTTGAGAAAATAGTACAGAGTTCCCATATATCCCACACCCAAGTTCCCCTATTATTAGCATCTTATGTTAGTATGGTACATTTGTCACAATTAATGACCAAAACTTTCTTCAGATTTACTGGTATTTAACCTAATGCCATTGTTTCTGTTCAGGATCCCATCCAGGATATTACATTTAGGTGATAGTCACATTTCCTTAGGCTCCTCTTGGCTGCGACAGTTCCTCAAACTTTCCATGTTTTTGTTGACCTTCACAGTTTAAGAGGAAATGGTCAGGTATTCTGTAGAACGTCCCTCGAATGGAATTTGTTTACTGTTTTTCTAATGATTAGACTGAGGTTTGGGGGTTTGGGAGGAAGACGACAGAGGTGAAGTACCATTCTCATCACAGCATATCAAAAGTACTAGCGACATGACTTGGCACTGATGACGTGAACCTTGATCTCCTGGCTGAGGTAATGTTTGTCAGGTTTCTCCACCATAAAGTTACTTTCCTTTCCCCCTTTCTGTATTGTAATTTTTTTTTTTTTTTGAGACAGAGTCTTGCTTTGTCACCCTATCTAGAGTGCAGTGGCGTCTCATAGCTCACAGCAACCTCAAACTCCTGGGCTCAAGCGATCCTCCTGCCTCAGCCTCCCGAGTAGCTGGGACTACAGGCGCGTGCCACCACACCTGGCTAATTTTTCTATTTTTAGTAGAGACGGGGTCTTGCCCTTGCTCAGGCTGGTCTCAAACTCCTGACCTCAAGCCATCCTCCCGCCTCGGCCTCCCAGAGTGCTAGGATTACAGGCCTGAGCCACTATGTCCGGCCAACAAAGAAATCTTTAGCTATTGTGAGGCCAGTGTGAGGCCTGTGCCTGGCACAGAGTACGTGCGCAATAGCTGACGACGCTGCCAGCTATTGAAGTCTGACAGAGAGAGAGAGGTACTTCTCACAAGACGTCACAAGGGGGCATCCGAAAGCCAAGAAACAAGGTCTAGCACGGAAGTTCACTGTAGCGCTGTGAATTCCCCTTCCTTACCCAGAACGCACTCCTTAACCCTAAAGAAAAAAGAAAAAGCTTTGTCTGCTGAAAACTGGGCCTCTTCCATTCACAGGAGACAAAGTTATGGAGCCCCTGAGAGCTGGCCTCTGTTCCTTCTGTTTGGGTCTGGATTGCAGAGCAGCTGTCAAGGGTCACTACATATGTCAACCAAAACGTCACTCTGGAGACCCGTGAAAGGGGCTTATGAATGTGACGGCAACATAGAAAGTGAGCCCCGCAATGGCAATTTGGAGATGTTCACTTCTTCTGTGCTTTCAGCTGTATCCTCGTGCTGTTTATTTTTTAAAAAAAAAAATGTTATTTTTTTGTTGTAAATTGGCAATTTATAATTATATACATTTATGTGGCACAAAGTGCTGTTATGATTTATGAATACAGTATGGAATAATTAGATCAAGCTATTTAACATATCCATCACCTCAAATGCTTAACATTTTTTTGTGTTGAGAACATTTGAAATTTACTTTTAGCAATTTTGAAATGTACAATATTCTATTATTAACTCTATTCCCCACGCTATGCAATAGATGTCAAAAAGCAACACATTCCTCCTGAGTGAGACCGTGTACCATTTGTCCATCACCTCCCCATTTTCCTCCTGCCCCCAGCCTCTGTGACCACCATTCTATTAATACTCTCTGCTTCCCTGAGTTCAGTTGTTTTAGATTCCACATACAACTGACAACAGCTCATCCTGTTTTCCTAATCTGACTTCTTAGAGCTTCCACCTGGACCTCCCGGAACTCAATGTTTCTAAGCTCTGGAATACGTCCCTTCTGGTCTACCTGACCCTATCACGTATCACTCCTTGAAAGGAAATTGCTCTAGTCATAGAAGGCTCTTGCTACCTGCTTTCATTACATGGTGCAGTAGAAGGAGCACAGTCTTTGGAGACCGACCAAGGTCTAAATCAAGTCTCTGGTATTTCTTTCTTTTCTTTAATTTGTGAGAAAAAACAAAAGTCTTTATTCATAAATAGGTTACAATTTAGTAAATACAGCATGGCTTGCTGGGGAATAAAAACTTGAGCAGAATCTCAGTCTCTCTCCAGCCCCACCTCTGGTTCTAGGCTTCAGCCCTCTTGCTGGACACCTTGGGTGCTGAGGCCTTACCAGGCAGCACAGACCTTCCTGGGCCAGTGTGGGCCTGTCTTCCTGGCCAGGCATGCAGGTGCCATCTTGGACCCACTGCCCTGAGCAGAAGCTGCCTTGGTGTTTGGTCCCTCCCTAGACCCCTGAGCAGCTGCCCCTTGAGGGGCCTTGGCCACCATCTTCTTTCTGACTGGGGAAGCAGCCCCATTCTTGACGTTGCTGGCTGTGGGTTTTGAACTCTTACTCACATCTGGTATTTAATTTCTAGAGCCTCAGTTTCCTTATCGGAATAAAAAAGGAATAATAACATCTGCTTTTAAGAGTGTTGTGAGGATTAAATATATAAATATAGTGTCTAGAAGAGTAAATACTCACTAGATACTCAATGAACTGCAGTATTTTATTTTTACCCTTTGGCTTAGACATAAGCAACAGGGTGTTTTAGAAAAAACTGGGATTTAGGCTGGGGGAGGTGGCTCACTTCTGTAATCCTAGCACTCTGGGAGGCTGAGGCAGGATGACTGCTTGTGCTGAGGAGTTTGAGACCAGCCAGAGTTAAAAGTGAGACCCTGTCTCTACCAAAAATAGAAAAATTAGCCGGGAGTCATAGCATGTGCCTGTAGTCCCAGCTACTTGGGAGGCTGAGGTAGGAGGATCACTTGAACCCAGGAGTTTGAGGTTGTAGTGAGCTATGATGATGCCACTGCACTCTAGCCTGGGCAACAGAGCAAGACCTTGTCTCAATTAAAAAAAAAAAAGAAAAAGAAAAAAATGGGATTTAAAATTAAGATAAAATTTCCTGCTTTCTATGACCCTTGACAAATCACTTCATCTCTTTGAGTCTCACCACTTACAGGTTACAATGTAGTTATAAAAATAAAGAAGATACCTTTAAGAACTCTGTCAACCATATTATTATCGCAACCAGGAATTACCTTCCTCCCTTAAAAAATTCAAAATCTCACCCTACATGTCCCAGCTCAAGTGCTGCATCTTCCAAGAAACCTTTCTCTAATAATCTCTAAAATATAAATAATATGGTGTCCATACTCTGGACATTTTATATTAAAAAGAATGAGGAAGGTCTAAATGTACTGAGATGGAAAGATATCAGAGACACGGTTTAAGTGAAAATAAACCATGGAACACATACATTATGATTCTATTCTTACATTTAAGGAAAAAAAGAGATGACCATGCCACTCCCTTACTTAAAAACCTTCAGTGGTTTCCCATTGCTAATCAAGTGAAGTCCAAGCTCCTTACCAGATATTCAAGCTTCTTCACTATTTGGGCCCTACCAATCTCTCTAGCCTCAACTCCTACAGATCAACCTTGCTATCCTGTGAGCTCTGGGTTCCGGCTATGACTAAAGTGCCCTTTGACATCTCTTCCTGTAGGTCAGTGGTCCTCAAACTTTAGCGTGCATCAGAATCACCTGGAGTGCTTGTTAAAATACACACTGCTGGCTGCACCATGGAATTTCTGATTCAGGTTTGAGGTTGGGCCCAAGAATTTCTAACAAGTTCCCAGGTGATACTCATGCTGCTGTTCCAGGGACGACACTTTTGACAGCCACTGCCTTTACAATGACAGTGATTCAATTTTCTCATCTACATGTAGGCTGATCAGCCATGTCAGTTTGCCTGGAACTACCCCAGTTTTGGCACTCAAAGTCCCATGTCACAGAAAACCACTGAGTTCCAGACGAACTAGGACAGTTGGTAACTAGCTATGTAAGAATCTCTCCCAGGTCACGGCTTATAGGACATTTATTGCTACTGCCAAGCAGTCCTTCTCTATGACCAAGCCAACGGGGAGTGCAGAGGAAGGAGTCCCATCCTCTCCACTGACTTTTTGCTGGAGTAAAAGTATGTAACACAGTTTTTCAAATTCAGGCACCTCCAAACATATTTTCTTTATTTATTACAGAGAACAGGCTTTAGTCCTCTGGTCCTTGTAAACAATCAACACAACTGATATAAGGACAAACTAGAAGCATCTATATCCTTGCCCTGTGTTGCCAGGGTGAGTTTATACAAGGAGAAGGTGGGGCAAATGCAGTGAACACATTTGAGCTTCTTATTCAGTTCAAAGCGGGTCTTGGGATAGTTCCACAAGGGCCAGTACAGCTGACTTTCTGTGACTTGCAAGGGGTGCCCAAGACACTAAGGGCCATGGTCCTTGGGAAGGACTGATGATGTCTCCGCTCACTGTTGATCAGGATCAAACATTTTCACTAACTGGGACTCCTCTTTCCAAGGGCTCAGAGGTCAGAAAGCTGATAGCGTCGTACAAGACCATCTCGACAGCACGTGTAGATCTGCTTCTCCCACGTGGCTACCTGGAACACAAGAATTCACAGTTCAAAGGAAGCCTGGGATTCTTCCATTTCAAATAGAGGGAGCTTTATCACTGACTCCCACTCACTAGTCCCAGGGAGTCTGACAAGCTTTACTGATCCCAAAGGCAAGAGAAGAATTATATACATGATATGTGCCTACAAATTGCTGGCCAGGGTCACGAGGCACCTGTGACTACAGAATAGAGAAACTAATCGGCCTAAGCGGAAAGCAAATCCATTAGTGTTGTTCATAGTTTAGTACAGAGGGTCTGCACCTGGGAGGACAGGAGCCGCAGGCGGGTTTGGGTATTCCTGAAATTCTTATTAATAAAATCAGATGCGAAAAAGTTCTGAATATGTGCCTTTTATTCTGAGGAGGATTTCCTCAACTTTTCAAAGAAAATAGCATAAATTTTGAAGCTGACTTAATTACCACGTAGCTACATGACCTTGGGTATCTTTCTCAACACCTCTGGGCACCAGTTTCCTCAATTACAAAATAGAAATATCTTAATTCACAATATAGAACACTATGAAGAAATTTTAAAAACTGAAATGGAGACATATATAATATATATGTGTATATACATATTTATTTATTTATTTACCTGGAAAGAGCTCCAAGATATTTAAAAAAAACAAAAACAAAAACAAAATCACATGGAATGTAGAGAATGATCCCAATATGGATAAACTAAAGATAAAACTGTATTATTTATATAAATATATAAAGATGCAAGTGTGCATATTCTCTGAAAACAGTCTTGAGGGACATGTACCAAACTGTTAATGCTGGTTACTTCTGGAAAGAGGGGAACTAAAAAGGTCTTAAAGGAGGCTTTTTTTTTTTTTTTTTTTTTGAGACAGAGTCTCACTCTTTTGCCCGGGCTAGGATGAGTGCAAAGGAGACTTTTAAATTGGTATAATTCTGTATTTTTGAATTTTTATAAGTAAATTGTATAACTTAAAAAATTGTAAGAAAAAAAGGGAATACCTACACCTTAACAAATGGTAACAAAGATTAGATAATACATATAAAACATTTAGCACAATATCTGATCAATAAATATTTACCCCTTTGTTTTTTTCCCACTGTAATCAAATGAATCAGTCTTGAATCTTTAATAATAACAATGGCTAATATGAATAGAATACTTTATATTTAGAAAAAGCTTCCAAATGCATTATCTCATTACTATCCTCATTTTACAGATAAAATGACAGACAAGGGAGGTGAAGTAACGTTTAAAGGAAGCGATGAAGTCACTTTTGACTCAAAATCTTCTCTTCCCATCCTGCCACACTGCTTATATAATAAGCAGTATTTTATTACTCCTAATGACCACAAGGCAGCTGGATTCAGTCCCCTAAAAGCCCTCCATCCCAGGTGAGAATCACCCAGGTCTGGTCTCCTCTCTCAGGCCTGTACCTTGTACACAGGGTCACAGTCAGCACCAGTGAGCTCAATGACATAGTCTAAGTCTTGCTGGACAATGAAACAGCTTCCATCTCCTAAAAGGCAGAAAGAAAATTCATGTAACTAAAGAGAAGGTTGCAATCAAAGACTTCAGTCCAGTCGTCCTCACCAACATCACTCCTATGAGGATCCATGGTATCCCTTAATACACACTTTGTTCCATCCACTTTCCCAATCCCACTCCCAAACTCCATTCCAAATATTTTGTCCTGGCTAGACCAAGGTACTCGCTTTACCCAGAATATGTAGTTAAGCATCAAACACAGTACACAGCAGGCACTAAGTAATTGCTAGTTTCCTTCTTTTTGTCCCCTCCCTCATCTGTGGCTTTGCACATGCCATAGCTTCAGCCTTCAATGTCCACCTTCACATCTCCAGCTGGTGAAATTTTCATCATCTTGCATGTAACCTTGTCCCTGAAGACCTTGCCGACAGCACTCCTACCTCTAGAATTAGCTATTCTCCGTGTTCTCATGCAGTCTTCTGCTGTAGTACTTGTCAAACTGGATGGCAATCACATGCTCACACATCTGTTTGCCTTACTAATTGTGAGCTCCTTTAGGGTAGAGACTTAGTGGGCATTGAGCTAAATGCTGGGGATGACAAGATGAATACGACACAGTAGCCACTCTCAAGGAGCTTGGAATGGAGGAGTACACAGCCAATCACAATGTAGAGTGATAAGCACTATTGATAAGCACAATATGCCAAAGAACTGTAGAGGACCATGCCCCAATCCATCCACAGATCAGGCATTGAAAATGATGTTTAATTGACTGAACTTCAGGGAAGCATCTCTCAATTGGCCCACGGACCCACCTTGGCTTGCAATGAATCCATCTCTGAAACTCAGCAGGGACAGAACTGGTGCTCCTGATCTGTGGATGACCTGCACTGGAGTTCTAGGATTCAGAGTAAAAGGGACAGTTTTACTTTTTTTCTTCAAAAGCAACGTTTGACTATATCCAACAGATAGTACTAACCACATACAAGCAAACAGGACAAATGTGGAGAAAGATTAACATTCATATGGTTTCTTTCCTGGCAAGATCTTTAACTGGCAGATCAAAGTAATTCTTCAAACCACCTTGGAGTAAATCTAAACATGTCTCTAACCATGAACTAAGTCACCACCCAAATCTTGAGTTTTTAGGAGAGATCTGACATGGGGTGAAGATAATGTTAATTAACAGTATGTTAACTTTTAGACAGAATTAAGACTAATTGTGAAATACTACAATTGCCAGGTCTCAAAAAAGAAAAAGGTGAGAATCAACTTAATATAAATGTAAGAGTGATTTTATAAAACTGATCAGAGATTCCCTATTTCCATGGAGGCAAAAAAGAGAGCAAAAATAAAGTAACTTGAATGATGCAAGAAAAGGTGTATGCTAGTCACCATCTAGTGGAATTTCTTCACTGTTCTTGGAATAAAGCCCAAACTCCTTAGGACGGTAGGTAAGGCCTCAGCAGCCCCCTATTTTCCTATCTGGCATCACTCCTCACCCCAGCTTCAGGGTATACACCTGTCATACTAAATTACTCAGCGACCTCTGAAAGTGACATACTTTCACATGCCTTCATGCTTCTATATAAGCAGTTCTACCAGGCCAGGTCCTCCCCTTCTTGCTTACTTGCTAACATCCTACTCAACAAGATCCAGCGCTTCTCGTTTCCTTGGAGAAGCAGTCTCTCCTCCTTCCCTCTCCTTTCTGGCGCTTCCTCTCGCCCCTGTGGGCAGCCCTGTCAGACCAGTGATCTCGCCGCATCACAACAGTCTTTCACTTGTCCATCTTTCCCACTAGACTCCCAGTACCTCAAAGGTAGAGTCTATCTTTTATTTCTGTTTTTCAGTGCCCTGCACCAAACCCAGTGTCCACAAAAGCCATTCAATAAATATTAGTTGACAAAGGGAGGAAATCAAAGGGGAAAGGGGCAGAAGCACAGACTGTTAAATCCTGCAACAGAGAGACTGATTCTCTTTGGATATCTTTAAGTTCAAGAGAAGGCCTGTTTCAGATAGGTCTGATCAAAGCTGAATAAGAAACAGAGCTGGCTTACTTAAACTAAAAATGATCATTCAGTCTTAGGCTGGCTCAGGTCTAATATCATAGAGAAAATTACTGAGCTCCTTAAGGTCAAAAGTTCTAGACAATCATTCTAAATGAAATGTTAGTTCACATTTAAGCTTAATTTCCAAAGCAATCATTACAGTCATACAATCATGACAGTATGAATCAAATTACCTTTTAATATGATTCCAGGATAACAAGAACAATCACAAAATTCAGACTGGAAAACCTCTACAAATGGAAAAATATACCCTTGATTCAATATGCTAGGGTAAGTCAATGCAAAAGCCAATAAAAAAACTCCACTCTGTAGAAGACCTGCATCATGCAAATGAATGGTGACTCACCTTGGACTCCTGACATCCAGCTGATAAATGTTTCCATCTTGTGTCCCAGCCAATAGCAAGAAGCCAGAGACAAAAGTACAGCAGTTGAAGGCATCTGAGCCAATAAAGAGGAACACCTGGGAACAAACAGGAGACAAAAATGCTGTTTAAAGATTAATTTGTTTCCAGGAATAAACAGGCATCAAAAAAAGGGAAAATTTAGCCGGGCGCGGTGGCTCACGCCTGTAATCCTAGCACTCTGGGAGGCCGAGGTGGGTGGATCGTTCTGAGCTCAGGAGTTCGAGACCAGCCTGAGCAAGAGCGAGACCCCATCTCTACCAAAAATAGAAAGAAATTAATTGGA
>CAUYSK010034314.1:0-36874 GCA_963575035.1 Avahi laniger
TCTCCAGTGAGACTGGTCTTTATCAAAAAGACCCAAAACAACAAATGTTGGCGTGGATGCAGAGAGGTAGGAACACTCATACACTGCTTGTGGGACTGAAAATTAGTGCAATCTCTGTGGAAAGCAATATGAAGATACCTCAATGAGATACAAGTAGAGTTACCATTTTACCCAGCAATCCCATCACTGGGCATCTACCCAAAAGAGCAAAAGTCTCTCTGTGAAAAAGACACCTGCACTCGAATGTTCATAGCAGCGCAATTCACAATTGCAAACATGTGGAAACAACCCAAGTGTCCATCAATACATGAGTGGATTAATAAACTGTGGTATATGTATACCATGGAGTACTATTCAGCTTTAAGAAACAATGATGACATAGCACCTCTTATATACTCCTGGAAAGGGCTGGAACACATTCTACTAAGCAAGGTATCCCAAGAATGGAAAAACAAGCACCACATGTACTCACCATCAAATTGATATCAACTGATCAACACATAAGTGCATATATAAGAATACATCTATTAGATATTGGGCAGGGGGGAGGGGGGAGGAGGGAGGAGGGAACGGGTATATGCATACACAAAGAGTGCAATGCGCACCACGCAATAGGATGGACATATTTGAAACCTGGATTGAGGGGAGGAGGGGGGCAAGGGCAACACACGTAACCTAAACATCTGTACCCCCATATTATGCTGAAATAATAATAAAAAAAACTGGATAGAAATAGTACACCTGCAACTTAAATTAATAATGGCAATGCTTTATTTATATCTATATGACTAGTTCAAAATCATTTGTCATTTGAACAAAAAAAAGGAGTAAGGAGAAAAATAATGTGAATTGAATAACTGACCTGAGAGGAAGAAGAGATAGAAAGAAAAACAAGAACTTGGCTTGTTTCCTCATCAATGTCTGCAGAGAGAGAGATACGAGGTAATGTTGCAATATTAAGGAAGATCAGCCACCAAGAAAACAGAATATGGGAATAAGAAGCTTTCTTGAGTGTTATGAGCACGAGTGATGTACATAGAGCAGACTAATTAAACTTGGATAATGGTTATATCTGGTTTCTCAATTGGTGGGAGCTATGAATATTGGTTAGTCTCAATTTTATTAGGAAGAAATATTTAAATGCTATCACTTGAGAACTAAAATTATCGGAGGAAAAAATATAAATGGTATATAATTTCCCTAAATTAGTAGTGGGAAGATGTCATGAAATTTTAATGAATTCTGAAATGTAAAAAAAGGAAAAGAAAATGTCACAAGAAAGCTGAGTAAATAAGATACATAAAATATAATGGTGGGTGGAAGCCAAATATATCAAAACTTTTAAATGAAATAACTGACTATATTAAAAGGTAGACTTTTATATTATTACTTTTAAGATTACAGAAAGCTTCAGCAATACATCTCCAAAAAGTGATAAAAGTTTTGAACATAAATAAAAGAACAAATTAAAATAATAGGAAAAAATGGTACCCTTAATCCTAGACCAAATCATATTAGATGTCAAATATTGAATATGAAAGAAATTGTATATTATTTTTGGTGCCAAGCTAGCAAGATTATATACTTTTATGATACAGACAATACTATGTTACTATATTAAAAAATAGTTGATTAAAACCATATTATTGGTGGAGATTCTTGACGCAGGAAGGTATTCTGCAAGAAAGCTACAAACATAGTAAGAGCTTATATAATAAGAACTGCAGTAATATTTAGCATCTAAACACACCACATCTTTGTCTGAGGGAGTGTGACAGGCTTCCCACACAGGACCATGATGTTTAAGGATGTGCTAGGCACGACTGAAATGTGGACAGGATAGACGGTGTGAAGAAGCCATTTTCAAAAGCGACCCTGAATGAATGTGGGAAGAGGCAGTGCCAGCATTTGGCTGAGCGCACAGAAGTGCCTACCCTTATCCTTTAATAGTTTGTAGGACTGAAATCTCTTCTCAACTTCCAATGCCCATTGTCCAATCTCCTTTCAGCTTTATCCCTAAACCTCAGGATTCTTTGATAGCTAAAGTTAGTCAAAATTGTCCAAAAAGAACAATTCTAAAATGCAAGTTATTAGAAAATTTACAATGATGTGGCGTTTTTTGAACCCAGAGGTCATAGAAAGTCTAAGCTACAGTTACAGATGGAGTCCAAGTTTCAGAATATCATTCTAATTGTATCATTAATGACCATATCTATTCATGCATTATCACCGATATTCATTCAACTACCCAGAGCTTGATATTTAAACATCTCTTTTCTGAATATGAACTGCCAAAAAATTGAAGATATGTAAGATTTTTGAAAAGAATCCTCTTGTAGTAAGGAACACGAAAATCTTTTACATAATACATATATTTCCTTGTCTCAAGTTTATTTCATCTTTATTACAATATTGTAAATGTATTTGTTATAATTCCAAGTTATAATTATATGAAGTCATTTATTTTAGCACAATAAAAGATATTTTTATGTGCTGAGCATAGGAGAAGCATTGTGCTGGGTATTGTTAATACATAATTTTATTTGGTTGTCATAAAACTTTTGAGGTGGCTGTTATTATTAATAGTATAATTTTTGAGTTGGAGATTCCAGTTTGAGAAGTTAAGCAATTTGCCAAATTCTTACATCTGCAATATGGCAGAGACTGAATTTGAACATGTTTTAGTCTGATGTCAATTATGTGCTCCTAACCACCTCATTATATTGCTTTCCAAATTCTTATGTCGTTGACTCTATGCAAGGAGATTTAAATTAAGCAAACTATTCTGCACCTTGCAGCCTTCAACTTAAGGGAATATGTCAATACATGCTTACACTGCTCAGTGGGAGTATGGATGACAAAAGTTAAAGCAGATGGTGTAACTGTGCGATTAACTTTCTTCTGCTTTAACCTTCCTACTTTTTCCTTTTGCACTAACCATATCGTTTATTTGCCAAGTAAAAAAGCAACAGCTTTCAGAAGAAAAATTCAGCTCTTTGAAGGATCATTCAAGGAAAGAAAATGAGGAAAGAAAGACTGGTACATGTACAGTCTTTGACTTTTTTTTCACGTGTACTGCTTGCTTGTATAATTTTTCCAATTTAAAAAAAAAGAAAGAAAGCTATTTTTTTTTACATATAGCATGTTACTACTGATATACTGTAGGAAATAGACCCTCAATGTTTAAAGTATCTCTCTATATATGCAAAACCAAAATCCAGGATAATATTTTATAGGATAAAATCCAGGATAATATTTCATTGCAGCAATTCTTGATGTGAAGACATTAAGTAGCAAGAGTTATTTATATGAAGAGGGAACAGGCTCTGTGTTTAGATAATTTCCTCTTTATTGTGAGGCATTAGACATGCTTATTTATCTGAAAAGAAGCTATACTCAATTATTTTTAAATTATGATTGGATCTTATTATTTGTGAACTTATCTATAATGAAATTTCTTTTGGTGTAAAATGGAATGGAATTCCACAAATGTTTGGAGAATGGCAAGAAACCAATTAAAATTCCCTTTGAATGGAAAATTGAACTTACACTTTCATGAAAACATCTGTTGAAAATAAACCCATTAATAGAGTCGTACATTAGTTTCTTGACAAGCTTTCATCGCTTTTAAACTGAATAGAATTAGGCTAACTTAGAATATTATGGGAATGTTGATTAATTTGAATTAAAAGTGCTGAAGTAAAAATTGCCAGCAAACATTTTTTTTAAAAAAGATGACTTTAGTCTTTACCGTTAATCATATTATTTTGTCTTATGTTACTTTTGTTAGTAATACCAGTGAAGTCAAGCCTCCATGGGTGTAGCAATCAGTAATCTTAATCTCTCCGTTCTTGCATCCACATTACGCATGGAACGCAATGCATCTGGACTTTACCTCTCCCACGTGAGCTAGTAATTCTTACTATTTCCAAAATTAAGGTGAGATAAAACATGTTCTTTTCTGAATGAAAACACCTAAACTGCCCTTGTGAATCTTTTCTTAATGCCCTTGTTTTTCTCACAGCACATATCACAAAATATGTAATCATCCTCTAAACTTCTTAACTCCTTCTTTAAATAGAATGATGTAGAAAAGATAAGGGAAAATGCAGCTGAACTGTGCTCAGTGGCATTATGAGAGAGATGTAAAAAATATTTATTTCATCTTTTTTGTTTTCTTGTCAGCATGTCAATTTCTTTCTAAATTAAGACTTTAAAATTAAAATATATATATTCTGTGACAAATAGCAGCAAATTAAGAAAAACATAATTACACAGTTTTAAGTATATAATAGGGAAAAAAAGGCTAATTTGCTAATTGTTTTTTTCTGAGTTGACTTTATCACACTCTAGTCATGTAGCACGTGAGGACATTTCAGTGAATGAAGAACTGCATGTACAGCAGTGGTCCCATAAGATTATAATGGAGCTGAAAAACTTCTGTCACCTAGTGACTTCGTAGCCATCAGAACATCATGACACAACACGTAACTCACGTGTTTGTGGTGATACTGGTATAAACAAACCTATTGCCCTAGCAGTCATATGCAAGTGTATCACATACAATCAGGTACAGTACATATAATAACATTGATAATAAATCACTTTACTAGTTTATATATTTACTGTACTTTTTAATTATTATTTTAGAATGTATTTCTACTTATTAAAACAAAAAGTTAAGTGTAAAACAGCCTTAGGCAGGTCCTTCAGGAGATATTCCAGAAGAATTGTTACCACAGGAGATGGCGGCTCCATGCATGTTATTGTCCCTGATGACCTTCCGGTGGGACAAGATGTGGAAATGGAAGGCAGTGATATTGATGACCCTGACCTTGTGCAGGCCTAGGCTAATGTGTGTGTTTGTGTCTTAGTTTTTAATCAAAAAGTTTAAAAGGTCTAAGAAAAAGATTTAGAAAGAGAAAAAAGTCAGAATATAGAGACCCAAGATATTTTTGTACAGTTGTAAAGTATATTTGCCTTTTAAGCTAAGTGTTATTACAAAAGAGTCAAAAAGTTAAAAATATTAAAAGGTTTGTAAAGTAAATACTTACTGTAAACTAAGGTTATTATTGAAGAAAATATATTTTTGTAAACTTAGTATAGCCTAAGTATGCAGTGTTTATAAAGTCTACAGTGGTGTACTGTGATGTTCTAGGCCTTCACTTTCACTCACCAATCGTTCATGGACTCACCCAGAGTAAATTCCAGGCCTGCAAGCTTTATTCATGGTAACTGCTCTATACAGGCATACCATTTTTTATCATTTGTGCCGTATTTTTACTGTACCTTTTCTATATTTAGATACACACATACTTACCATTGTGTTACAATTGCCTATAGAATTCAGTACAGTAATGTGCTGTACAGGTTTGTAGCCTAGGAGCGAGGGGTCATAGCATATAGCCCAGGTGTGTTGTTAGGCTATACCGTCTAGGTTTGTGTAAGTCCACTCCGTGATGCCCCCACAACGATGAAATCACCTAAGGATGCATTTCTCAGAATGTGTTCCTGTCATTAAGCAATACATGACTCTATTTTTCAAATTATATAGTAAAGCAACGACTGTACTATTGTAGGGAAATAATAACAAATTATTCTATCCCCAAATTAAGGTTGAAAAGTAAACATCTATAAGAAAAGCAAATAGACCTATATATAAAACCTTCTCAAGAATTCTTACTTAGTAAATATTTTGGGGACTAACTGATGTTATTCTGCAATTTCAGGGAATTTGTGTCATATCCTGTATCATTCTGTACTCTTATTATACCCACACAAATGATGCACACACACAGTTTTAAATATGTAAATATTTATATTTATACATTTTCAATTCAAGATTGTTTGAATTAAATTTAACGTTACTCACTTTTAGGTAGATTCATGTATACTAAAAGTAAAAGTATAATTTTTTCAAGTGTGTGGATTTCTTTATTTGCAGGTGGTTTGTTAAAATAGAAATATCAAATAGGATAAAACTTCAACACAAAACTTAGCCTTTCTTTTAGATCACTCTTAATAAAGCTTAAAAATTCATAGTGTATGGTTAGAATGTATGGTCGAGCATAACAAGGTTTGGTCTAGAAACCTTGTCTTACTTTTACGTTAATGTTTACCTTTAAATTGTTTTGTGAGAGTGGGTAAGTTGCTCAGCCTTTTTAAGCTTTATTTTATTCATTTGTAAAATAAGAGGTCCTGGAATAGGTTCCTAATAGTGTTTTTCTTATGTTTTCAAGTTAGTTTAAAATAATCATGATAACAACAATGATGATTAGTTATAACTTCTGAAATACTTATTTTGTGTCAGGCACTAAGAATGTGCATGTATGAAGTAATTTAAAGCTCACATCAACTCTGAGACAAGAAATATTATTATCTCCATTTCATTTCCAGATCTGGAGACTGAGTAATAATGAGGTCCAAGGTTACACATCTAGTAACTGTTGAACCAAAAAGTAGTAATTGATAAAAGCAGAAATTTAAGAAATTCCTTCTAATTTTATTACTCTTTATACTGTGAAACCTAAAATATGTGTAAATATACACACATTCATCACAAATATATATATTGGTCTCATAAAAATAGATACACTTATAAATAATATGGAAACTAAAATTTAATTTGATTATTGAGGCTCTCAGTGATGAAGATTTTCATAACTTTCAAAGTAAAATTTAAATTTGTTAGTATTATTAATATGTTTTATTTATATTTTCTAACTGGAGGTAGAACTTCAGAACTATTGACTAAGGATCATAAATAAAGCCACATCATTGTATTGCCATTACCATCAATAATTTATATGATATAAGAAATTTCCTGACCTTTGAACTAAGGTATAAAATATTTTAAATATTTTAAGAAAATAAATAAGAGTTTACCAGTGATTTCTTGTGTCACATAAGAAAGGACAATGAAATTCAGACTCTTTGAATAATATTTAATTTTGAAGAAGTGTAAACAATAATTTACAAAAAGACTTCTATTTGCCCACATATGCTAATGGTTTCATCATCAAGCAAAACTTTGAGTTTTGCCAGAATTTCCAATTTTCCACCATGTTTTAGAAAGGTTTTAAAAATGTTTAGGATTTTCACCATGTTTCCATTAATTATTTTAATATCTATAAAGAAGTCAAGACCTCTATTTCAAAACTCTTTGAAAATAGCAATTTTAAAAATTATATGCAAACCAAGAAAACTAAGAAAAATTCAACCACAAAATATTTTACAATTACATGCTCACATTCTTTAGATTAAAGGTTATAGAGACCTGAATTTACGTAAGATTTTTTTATACTCTCTGCTTTACCAAAATGATTTTAAGAATATAATGACCTTTTCTAGGAAGGTTGAAAGAATATTTTCCTAACACAGCATTTAATTTTCAAAATTCTACACTTTAAAATATTTATAAATTTGTAAATTGACATTATACAATTTAAATTCTAAGCAAAGTTTGCAATTAGCAATTAACATTTGCAGTTAGGATTTAGAATAATTAGGTCTATTATACTGATATTAAATTAAGATATAGGTCTAGGTATAGATATGCAAGCTCTTTGAAGATAGGAATTTGCTTTTTAACTTTGCTTTTTAATCTATAGGAAATAAATTTTTGTCCAATAGGAAATGAATGAGTACCCTCCCTATCTATAGTAAACATAATTCTTTCTGCTGGTTAAATTGTTTCACTCCAAAATTAAATGAACAAACTTATATAAATAGATAGACATGTCTCCACCTTTTCAAATAGCTACGTGTATACTTATCTTGTACCAGTACCTGTACTTACTACCTTTATCCTGTTTCTATTTTTATACCTATTGAGAATCTTCAACAGGACACAATTTGTTTGTTTGTTTGTTTTTAATTTTTTCCTGAGTAACTTCAATTTTATTCACATAGTTCAAAAACATTAACTGAATACATTACAATGGATCAACAAACAAAAAACTTAAAAAAAGTCTTTCAGTGACAGTATTCCCTCATCCTTACATCCTACCTACACAATTGCCATGCCCCTATCCTTTGGGTGGCCTCCAAGCACTGACTTTGGACTTACAGGCATACTGTACTTGCTTTGGCTAATGAGAGTTGGGCAGAAGAGAAAGTGTGCCATTTCCAAGTTGAGGCTTTAGGAGGACACAATTCGTTTTGATGGTTTCTGAATCCTCAGTGACAATAAATATCTATTAAATGAAAAATCAATTAATATAGAGGAAATAGCTTGATTCCTCATCTATATTAAATAATATACTTCTTAAGTCAATTTTTTCAGAAATTTTTTACAAAATCATTTAAGAGAACCCAAAGACCTCTCGGAATCAGGTTCTATTTTAAGTCTGTTTCTCAACATATTGGTTAGATGATTTGCCATACAGTAAATTTAACGACCCATTGTTTTGGTGTCCGCTTGTCCCCTTCCCCTAAAATTTATATGCTTGCGAAGGGAATTCCATCATTATAAAGCTCCTTTCCTCTTTTATCTGCTTCACTTGCCCATGTTGTATCTTTGGTGAAGCAATTTTGTGATTTGTGATTTAGGAAAGAGAAAATAGAATCTGGAGTGTAGCCTCTTCCTTTCTTCTCTTTTGCTATCTCACTACTCTCCTGTTCCTTTCCACCCTGCCTGCCTTAAATTTTTCAGCCATACATTTTTCTGTCACTCTAGCAGAGATGTTGTGCTAATGCATCACTAGCTATGGGAAAGTGGGAAGTCTGTCTCACTCCGGGATGCAGTTTTTGGAAACCTAATTTTTGTGATATATGAGCTGCATTCTATAACATCAGATTGTTCTCCCACAAATGTACTCTTTTGTTTCTGCTGTGCATAACTTATGACTTTGTCTAATTTCTCAATTTGTTCAGCATTTGGGCAAGGAATAAAAACAACGATAAAGTCTACAATAATTTTAGCTAAAACACATATACCAATCACTACTCTAAGCATATCACATATGTAAATTGACATGGTTCATGCATCACCCTCATTAGTAGGTGTTATTACTTGCTCTAGGTCCTCACAGCTAGTGGGTGGTAAATGCATGCTTCCAATTCAAGTGATCTGACTTCAGACTTCACTTGCATCATTTATTAGAACCCCTGAGTCTTCTAATCCACAGATTGTTTCAATGACAAAAAATAAAAACAAATTTAATTTCTTATCTCACAAAACGTAAAGCAAACCAAGTCATGTCTGAATTCAATAAAATTAATTTGATTTTTTGTCTTGGTCAAAATTTAACATATGCTTTCTATTTTTTTATTTTTTTTTTGACATCTATCAAGCTCTTAAGAATTCTAATTGATGGATATATATATGTATACACAAATTATTACACTTTCAATAAATATTTTTCTGAATTTATACAATGATTGCATTGTGCCTACACAATAGCAGGATTATTTTGTTGAATTAATCATAAGAAACAAGGAATTTAATAAATGTATCCAATAATAAATAAACCTAAATGAATGTGTTAATTTAACAAATAATTAAGAAGTGTACCTAAAGTAAACAGATTTAAAAAAATTGATTGTACACATTATGGGTGCACTGACACAAACTAATGGGGAAAATAGAATATGCACTCTACAAAATAAACATGAACAAAGCAAAATCAAAAATAATTATAATATAGAGAGGAGCTAAAATTATAGCTATTACATAGCAGCTAGAGACAAGTGATGTGGAAATGGTCTACAGGGAAGAATTATTGACTATTTATTGGTTATAAATTATAAAGCTAATTTATAAAACAATATTCAGTTCTGCAGCATGCAGAATACATGCTTCTTGGAAATGGTAAACAAATAGTAACTGGAGCTAAGAAATTTAAAATTCATGCTTCATAATTTGCTTTCAGTTGTATCGATTTTTAGAATTCATTCAATTTCATTTGTAATTCATTCCACTGAGTTGATTTTTAATATCCATAAGATATTCATTATTAATAAGGATTGTAATTTCTTTTTATCCTGAAAATGCAGAGATTGTCATCTGTAACACTGAATTGAGAGGGTGCCAACTCCTAGAAACTTTTGCATGAAGGCATAGGAGTCTGTCCTCAAAGTGCCACACAGGATAAAGTTCTCTCTGATTGTCAGTACCTATGTGATCAAAAATAGGCTCACATTGACTGCTCTTAATATCCCATTGATACTTCATATGATCTAAATTCTGTATTATAGATATTTTATATTATGTTATATTGTGAATAAAAGTTATAAAATTGGATATTTTCAGATTGTCAATATGCATAGTTGCAAGAATAAGAATGAGACAGTAAAAAGATCCAAGTATAACTCGAGATTCCCGTTTCCTATTGGAAATGCATGTTGTGTTACTTTTGAACTGCAAAAAAAAGAATTTGCCAAAAAAAAGATATACCCAGGACAAATGTTTACATCTAAACTATATTTCCAATTTCATTTTCATCTCTTGCCCTATAGTGACATAGTCAGTAAGAGCATTAAATCTAAAATGTGAGAGAAAGGCATTTTAGCAATTGTGTTTGCAACTTTGTGGTTACAGTTTCTATTCCATAAAACACTCCCGTAAATATAGAAAGCAGTTATTATGAAATGTAAAATGTGCATACTTTTCCTATCTTTTTGCATGGCTGGATTTCATAACCTCTCATAAATAAACAATTAAAACTTTATACAGACAGCAGGACAAAGAGTATATTTACTGCTATGACTTAAGTTAAAATTTATATTCTAAGTAAACCCCTCCTAAAAAAGACAGTGACTTGATCTTATTGAATTATATGCATTTAGATGTAGACTTTGAATAGCAGCCAAGGCTGTGTGGGAAATCTTTCCACTAATAAACAAACAAGAGACTGAAAGCTCAGTCAACTACAATATTTTTTCTCTAAGGTGAGGTTTTAATAGATACTTTTCAGTATATTGACTTTCAGATTATAATGCTTTTAGTTCAGAGTGTTAACATGATGGAGTCAAAGGAGGAAGGAGGTAAAAATAAAATCCCATCAAACCAAAACACCTAAGTTATTTAGATTCAGAGCTTCTATTAAATTTGGTTGTTTTATCCCCTCCCAATATAAATCATTCTCCAGAAGAGAATGTTCTCTTTCATTTTTTTCTTTTTGGTGTCAGTACAGTGTGTTTTAATCCAGCTGTTAAGTCTTCCTGTGGGATAAGCAATAACCTACAATTAAATGCAGGTGCTTTGAGAAAAGAGTTCCTTTGCTCTTCCTAATTTGAAGTAAGAGAGAGAGAGAGAGAGAGACAGAGAGAGATGTGACGCCTAAATATATTGTTTGCTTAGTGCAGCAAGAGATCTTTCCCTGGGCATGAAAACAAAAGTCTGCTGCCTATTGAAGAATGCGATTACTTCATTGGAAAAGGGGTCTTCTTATTAATTGATTTTTAAGGAGAAAAGTAAAAAATCATCCTGGGAAAGCATAATTAGGCACTTTTTTTATAAGAAAGGAAGAGACAGGGAGTAAGAGGGAGTAAGGAGGGAAGGAAGGAAGAGAGGGAAGAATGGGAAGAAAAAAGGGCACAAAAAGATACACAAGCATCTATACAAATAATTGGGCCATAATATTTTAACCTCTAAAATTTGGAATAATCAGTACTGCTCTCATACTATCTAAACAAAGAAACAAACAAGTTTCTTCTTATACAATATTTTGTTGATTGAGAAACTAAAATTATTATATGCAAATTACCATTTATTGTAATCAAAATGTTCCACTTTTTGGATTTAATTTTTATGCATCTATACACAAGCAGCAGATGAATATGACACATTCCTGTTTACTGACACTGGGTGTAAACATTAAACACAATTGTATAAATACCCAAGTAGATAACGCATACCCTTGAAATATCAACTTAAAAAAATCAACCTGACCTACTTTTTTAATTTCCTCAATAGTTTTTATTTATTTATTTAGCATAATCAAGTAAATAAGTTTTATAAAATGAATTTCACAATGCAACATATCATCTGTGAATTTGACTTTGACTAAAAACAGCCATAAATAACACATATGAATATGGAGAAAAAATGGCATTATAAATTATCCCAGCTTTGCTCAATTTAGCTCCATTATTGCCTTAACCTAGACAAAGTTAAATGAGTGCCTTAGCACTGCATCCATTGATAGTCGGTAAATCTGCTTGTATGTTAAGAGACACAGGATTACAAAGAGCCCTTCAGATGTGTACAGTTCATCAACAGTTCTTAACACTCGTGAAATAGTTTGCTGTAATCAGCACTGCAAGGAAAGTCAACTTTAACAGCCTGACATCTCACATTGACTCCACCCTCTTTTTCTTTCACTCTAGAGTCTAGGGTCTTTTAATGTACATTCTGTGGTATTTTATTTATTTTAAACCACAGCAGGGATGTTTTTATTTGTTAGGTGTAGTGGTTTCAAATAAGATTTTATTTGATAAAAAGTATTCTTCTGGGTAACAAAAAAATGAAAGCCACTGCTTTTAACACATCTGAGATTAATTTTGCCAAGTAATGTGATAACACAATAAAACTTATTTTTTCCCAACACTTAAAGAAAAAGCTCACCTCCTCTTACTAGATGATTTGTCCCCAAATCCGTATATTATGATCTATTTCTAGACTCTGTATTCTATTCCTGTGATCCCCGACCCTGGAGCTGTGGACCAGTACCAGTCCTTGGCCTGTTAAGAACCAGGTCGCACAGCAGGAGGTGAGCAGTGGGGGAGCCAGGGAAGCTTCATCTGTATTCACAGCCGCTCCCCATCACTCAAATCACTACATAGGCTCCGCCTCCTCTCAGATCATAGGAGTGCGAATCTACTGTGACCTGCGCATGTTAGGGATCCAGGTTGCATTTCTTATGAGAATCTAATACCTGATGATCTGAGGTGGAGCTGAGGTGGTAAAGCTAGCACTGGGGAGCAGCTGCAAATACAGATTATCATTAGCAGAGAAGTTTGGCTGCATAATAAATGTAATGCATTTGAATCATCCTGAAACCATCCAACAGCCTCTCCCCCCATAATTTTTTGGAAAAATCGTCATCCGTGAAACTGGTCTCTGGTGCCAAAAAAGTTGGGAACTGCTATTCTTTTCCATTAATTCCTTTGCTTATTTTTATACCTGTTGTATATAGTCTATATTGTTAGATTTTTAATATTTGGTAGTCAAATGCCTACATTGTTACTCTTCTGTCTCAAAAACTGTCTTGCATATGCCTGACTTTTTTCTTATGAATAAATTGAAAATCATACAATCATATTTCAAAGAATTTCTATTCTCTTAATTTAAAACAAATTTTATTTTACTGTATTTTACTCTCTTTTATGAGAATGATTTATCTTTTCATCAGTTTCTTTAATTTTCACAGTACTACTTTGTAATTTATTTGAAATAAGGAGGTAAGTTCAATATCAATCAATTATGCTATTTAAATGTGTGACCCTGAAAATTTACTCAAATATATCTTAAATACTCTTGTATTCAAATACTGAAATATATGAGATTCTGTTTGGTTATATGTGATTCAAATTAATGTTTCCTTAGACATAATTCCTACATAAAGAAGAATGCATCATAATATAAATTTAGAGATGAATATATCTGATTTAGGATAATTAGATCATTTATCTAATCTTAGGACCTAGTATTATGAGGGTCTGGTAATACAATAATAGACCACAGGCAGCAGGTACAATAAAAGAAAGGTAAGGACAAGAGGCTTTAAAGTTACTGTCAGGGATGTCTGATGCAGTCCACTGCACCACTCATATTACACCATGTACCTTCATTATTACCATCTGCAGTACTAAAAGAAGGGACACATTGTGCGCAAACTAATTGCTCTTGTGTTTTTAGTGGAAGGTGCGGTGCAGTCACAAAATTTCCTTCAAGGTGGTGGCTTTAAGAAACAAGCTATATTCTTGTTGCTGAAACTGCTCTTCCAGCTGAAAATTATTTTCATTATCTTCCTTCTCCACTATGTAGTCTAGATTTCTCTACCCTTGGGCATCACTTTGGTCATCCAGTATTTCTTATGTTGTAAGGTGACTTACATATTCATGCTCGTGGGATCTCAGTCCTTAGTGACAATCGTTTACTGCCATCACTGGACATATAAACACCCAGAGGTTTCCAGTGAATCTCCTAGGCTCCAGACAATTTCCCCTCTTTCCCAATTGCAGAGCAGAATTACAGCTTCCGTTGGTAATTGGGAACCGTTACCATCGCCAGTAAAGTGACTTCCTCCTTTGTCTGCTGGTCCGTAGCCTTAGGAGCATAGAGTGACCAGTGGGTAGTGGCAGCTTCTCATTCACTAAAATGCTTACTGTGTCCACTGGCAGAAGTAACTCCTCCCCCCTCCTCATGAGCAGGGACCTTTAATCCAGTTTTTCAGTATGGAATGAATGATTTGGTTTGAAATGAATAATTTATTATTATTCATGTGGATTATTGGCAATGACGGTGAAAGGGGCCAATTTTACTCCCACTTTTGTTTTCTAATCCCACATCTTGTAGCTTTTGGCTATACAATACGACATAGTAAAACGTTGCCTTAATTCATTGAATTGAAGATAACATTTTTTATCAGAAGCTTATATTTTATGTTACCAAATGGTAAAATTAGATTGTTCATTAAACTGTTACATTGCTTTCATATAACATAAACTTTTTAAAATTTATTTTATAACTACTGATTGACTTATTTTAAACTAATTGGATTTTATCAATGAAAACATTCACTTGATCTCTCTATAAATCTTAATGGATTACTTCTTGTATTTCTGCTTGTTCTGCATAATGTCTCTTAAAGTATTTTGGAAAAAGATTTATGACAATTATTTCCACATGGTGAATTACATTTTCATCATTATAGAGTTGCCCTCTTGATACCTTCACTTATTTTCAAACTATACTTTTTTTCTGATATTAATAAAATAAACAGCAAAGTATTTCATGAAGAATCGGGCACATATTACTATAGCTGATCTTAATCTGAAAGACTTCAGTGAAGTATCTGAGTATATGTGAGAAGTAATAAAGGATAATAAAAATGGTTCACTAAATTATAATGCACCATACAGGTACTTTAATGCTATTTCAAAAGGTTTGAACTTTGTTTTCTAGTTATTTTTTAAAAGAAAAATACATATTCTACTTTGCTCATATTATCTTAGAGCAGATAGACTTTATACAAATATTTTGCCAAATTATAAATGCAGAGAAATGCATTTATGGATTATAGAATAGTGAAGGCACATGGCTTGGAACTTGGAAACCACCACTGGCCATCCTGTGATCCTAGCAAGTTACTTAACTTCACCATACTTCAATTTTCTAATGTTAGAGTAGGAATAAAAACAATACATCCCTGAAGGACTTATCTTAGTTTGGGATTCTATAACAGAATGCCATAGATTGCATGGCTTAAATAACCAACATTTATTTCTCACAATTCTGGCAGCTGGGAAGTCCAAGATCAAAGTTTGGGCAGATAAGACGTCTGGTGAGGGCACTCCTTCTGGTTTTCAGATGGCTGTCATCTTACTGTATCCGTATATGGCTTAGAGAGAAATTACCTCTCTCATATTTCTTCTTATAAGGGCATCGATCCCATTCATGAGGGTTCCACTGTCATGACCTAATTACGTTCCAAAGGCCCCACCTCCTAACACAATTTTACTACATGGAGGGTTAGGATTTCAACATGTGAATCTTTGAGAAATGCAAACATTCAGTCCATAACAGAACGATTGTAATATTATACATGTGTAAGAGCTACTTAATGAGGCATTTGATATTTTGTGCTGACAAAACAGTCTGACAGTAAATAAACACTCAATAAATATCAGCTTTTATTGTTGTCTTTATCATCTTAAGTGCACTTCTCCAAGATAGGAGGGAGTGTGGTAAGATGATGACACACATATTTGACCTAGTTTCTCTGATAGACAATATTACTGTATAAAAATAAACAATGGACTCATGTTCACATCCATGTCTCTATTCCTCTTTCTTTTCATCTGTCTTACTCTAAACTGCCTGCATGCAGAAGGAGCATGCTCTTCCTCTCTTTACATCCATGTGATAAACTTTCTGAGACACTAACCCAAATAACATTTTAAAAATAGAAGCAAATTTCCCTTCTCTATTATATCTTTATTTTTTATTATTGTTATTATTTTTAGATACAAGGTTTTACTCTGTCAGCCAGACAGAATCAGGTGCAGGTGCGTGGCATGATTATAGCTCACTATAACTTCGAAATCATGGGCTCAAGATATCATCCTGCCTCAGTTTCCCAAGTATGGAGGACTACAAGAACGCACCACCACACTTAGCTGATTTTTAAATTTTTTGTTTTTTAGAGATGGAGTCTTGCTATGCTGCCCAGGCTGGTCTAGAACTACTGGCCTCAAGCAATCCTCCTGCGTCAGCCTCCCAAAGTGTTGGAATTACATGCCATCATGCCCAGCCTATATTACATTTCTGACACTCACTTCATAATATGGTTAAGACACACAAGTTAATATTTTTAACTCAGGAAAATAGTAGAGCATTTATATTATCCAGGGAAGGGACGCATACAAAACATGACAGAAAAATAAAATATTACTGGTTTGGGCTTACAAATATTTCAGATAGTCTATGCCACTTTTTCAGAATAGAGAATCTGCATATATAAACAATTTATAGAAGTCTCTCTTCATGAGGTTTCTAGCATATTATATCTGATATCATAAAGAAATATCAATTTTGGATGTTACTTTTATGCTTAACAGAGTTTGAGATATTTTAGGGTGCTAACAAATGTTAGAATTTGCTGTGGTAAATTCAATAAATCTTATCTAATCCTTCTATCTTCCCTTCAATGTTCTTTGGCCATATTCTCTTTCCCTTTAAACTGTATTACACACTCATCATCTCAAATGAGAATTTAATGTGATGCTAACTGATGACTAACTAACTGATGCTAACTTAAACTAACTAACTAACTTTAATGTTAATGTTAACTAACTAACTGATGCTAACTTTAATGTGATGCTAACTGATGCTAACTTTACATTCACATTAACTCTGTATTCATTCTGGAAACTTGAATAGGTTTCCAGAACTGGTACAGGGTGTCACTGCAAGAAAAGGCTTTGCTTTGTATTATCCACAGTCTCTGGTTCTTGTTCTTCTTTCTGTACTTTTCTTTTTATATACTTCTTCACACATTTTTAGCTCTGTCATAGTAACATTGTGCTGACATATTGCTGCTAAGATTCTTTCTTTTGTGAAACTTGGTTCCTAGTAATGTATTCCCATGTTTCAACATTTTCTGAGTTGGAGAATTACCCTCTGAAGATCACTGGACTGAAGAATCTCTTAAGACTCAAAAATATGGAGGCACCAAGTCTCTGATAAGAAGCAATATATCTTTAGTAGATATAAAACTTTTCTACAAAGAAAACTTAGACCGAGATGGCCTCACCAGTAAATTCAACCAAACATTTAAGAAATAAGTAATATCAATTCTATACAAACTCTTCCAGAAAGTTAAAACCATAGACTATGTCTTACTGTATAAGGCAAGGATTACCATGGTACTAATACCAAAGTATGACACTACAAGGAAACAAAAATTATATCACAGTATCTCTTATAAAAAGCTGTAAACTTTCTAAATAGAATTTTACCAAAATGAATATACCAACACAAACAATAATAACACATGATTACAAAGTGTGGTTCCTCTAGGGTGGATTAACACTTCTAAAATAAATTAATTCACTAAAACAAGACCATGTTACCATCTAAATAAGTGCTGATAAAAGAACTGACAAAATTCTATATCCATTTCTGATAGAGATTCTCAAAATACTAAAAAAAGATAAGAATGTTCTCAAATTTAAAAAGGATATCTATAAAACTTCTAAAATAATGTCACATCTAACAGTAAAAACTTAATCCTTTCATCTTGCAATATGAAAGAAAAGAAGGTTGTCCAATGCCATCACTTCTATTAATATTATACTAAAGATTCTAGTCAATACTTAAAAATAAATAAAAGGCATCATCCAAGTTAGCACTGGAGAAGTTGTTTTTCTGGATAATCTGCTATGTTTATATTTGCAAATGGTATCATCATCCATTCAATGAAACCTATGAAAACCTACTAAAACTAAGTTAATTGAATACTAAAACTAATAACTGAGTAAAGGAAACAATATATTTAAACAATACTCAGTTTTTTTTTCTATATTAGCAATCAATAATCAGTTGAAATTATACCATGACATCAAAACATATGGCATAAGTATGGATAAATCTAACAAAAGATGTAAAAGATCTGTGCCCTGGAAATTATACAATTTTGTCATGGTAAGTTAAAGACAACCTAAATAAACAAAGAGATATACTATGTTCGTGAGTCAAAAAACTTGATATTGTTGAGAGAAAAATGCTTTCCAAATTTAAATGCAAATAGGAAGGAATCATAATAAATATCCCAGCAGGTGTTTTGCAGAAACTGAAAAATTTATTTTAAATCCATTTTGAAATGCAAAAACCTGTAGTACGCAAAACTTCTCTGGCAAAGAAGGACAATTTTATGGTACTAACGTTATCTTCTTATAAGATTTATTGTAAAAGCTACAATAATCAAGATGAGTGGTATTGGCATAAATTCAAACAAATGAAGCAATTGAACAAGAAAAGGAGTAGTGATATAGTTGCAAAGGTAATTCAGTGGAAAATGACGCACTTTACAAAAACGGTGCTGGAACAATTGATTACCAGTAGATACACAAAAAATATATTTAAATTCATAGCTTATACCACAAGGAAACATTAATTCAAAATGGACCAGTAACATAAATGTAAATTTGGAAACTAAAATTTTTGAAAGAAAATGTAAGAAAAAAACCTTCATTACCATGTATTAGACAAATATTTCTTAGATATTACACTAAAAGTAATAATCCATAAAACAAAATTGATAAATTGGATTTTATTAAAATTGAAAATGTCTGTTTTTCAAAAGACAATGCTAAGAAAATGAAAAAAGAAGCCATAGACTGGGAAAAATATTTACAAATCATATATCTTGTGAAGGACTTATGTCTAGACAGAATATGTAAAGGACACTCGAGCTCAATAAAAAGAAGATACCAATTTAAAATCGGCCAGAGATTTGAAAAGATAAACAGATGGTAAATAAGCACACAAAAATATCCTCAAAATCATCAATCATTAAAGCAAAACAAATTAAACTACTATACACCTCTTAAAATAGCTAAAATTAAAAATTTCAATCATACCAAAGTTTGCCAAAGATGTGAAGGACATGGAATTCTCATCCACTGAGACATTCCCTGTGGAAAATAATTTGGCCATTTCTTTAAAAATTATTAAATAATAATGTACCTACCTACCACATGATCCCGGCCATTCTACTTCTCACTAAATACCTATAAGATAAGTAAGCACATGTTTATACTTTTGCATGAATATTCAGTGAAGCATTATTTATAATAACTCAGATCTGGAAATAATCTAAATATTCAACAGGACAACAGATAAGAATTGTGATATAGGCATACGTTGGAATATTTCTCAGGAATAAAAATGAATTCTCACTGCAAGATGAATAAATCTGAAAATAATTATGCTAAGTGAAGAAAGTAAGATCCCTGTAAAAGAATGGATACTGTACCATTCCATCTATATAAAATTTTAGAAGGTGTAAAATAATTTAAATAGATACAGAAAGCAGATTAGTTAATTCCTGGAGATGGGAAAAAGAAGCAGGGTAGAACTGCAAAGGCCCACGTGGAAACTTTGAAGGGCAATGAATATATTCAGTAGTTTTTTTTTGTCGTGATCGCCTCAGAGATACATACATATGTCAAAACTTAACAAATTGTACTCTCTAAATATGTATAATTTGTTGTATGTCAATTATTCTGCAATAAATCTGTTAGAAAATTTCAACTTTGGAAGTGCTAATTTTGTGTTATTTTATGATGCTTACAGTAGTGGCAAGCTCTGGTTTGCAGCTCCTGAAGAAGAAATTCTGACATTACGTAAAATTCTAAATGAACTCCACTGGTTGATATTGCAAAATAAAATATTGGAGTGAGAAAAATTTGTATTAACCTGGCAATTTAATACTGAAAATTATTAATAATGATAAGTAATATTTATTCAGTATGTACTAAGCGCTAGGCCCTTTTCTAAGAGTTTAAGAGTATTCCACACATGTTTTTAATGTAATACAGCAACTCCATGGACATTTTTTACAGGAAAATCTTGGATAATCATCTTGATAAACAGAAGAACTTTTGGACATTTTTTTCCAGGCCATAATTCTACCTTTACCTGAAAAGGAATCTGGATTACTGGTAATCACCTGCCTCTATTATTTCCAGAACCGAGTACTACAAAATCATGGCCACTCTCTTCCAAGATGAAATTTACATGCCATGATAGAGAAGTAAACAAAACAATAATATTCTGACATTTTTGTCTTTTTTTTTCCATTTGGAAAATTAGTCATGTATACTGCTTTTTATTACTTCAATTAGATTATAGGGGAAGAAAAAACTACCTCTCACTGTCACAACAGAAAGGGGTGGTGGTGGATAGGTTGTGATTGGATGTCATGACTGTCAGTCATCTCAACTATAAATAGAGTAAATTATATCTAATCATTTGGAGGCAATTTTTATAGTAGTACAAGAGGTTTGACCGTTTATAATCTCTCTTTTTGTCTATTCAGGTTATGTTGTCAGAAACTCACCTCTAATGTCCCTGAAGAGGAATCAATATTTTTATTTTAGGTAGCTAGCAACAGAAAAGTAAATAACTCACAGCATGGACCCAATAAGTGCTAGTTTAACACAACTGAAACAAAATGAAATAAAAGTCTCAACTTCTTCTAGTCTCCTATTTGCCGTCATGTCCATTTTCCCCCTGCCTCCTCCATTTATTACTCAATATGAGAATTTTAAGAGTTTTCATTAAGGATGTCACATTGAAATAAGAATATACAAAAACTAGTATTTTGAGATTGCTTCTCATGTGCATTGATTCAATGTGTTTTCCTATTTTCTGCTTCAACAGTTCATGCAAACATTATTCGTCAAACCTGGAAGTTTTAATTTCCTGATTGAAGAGTCCTCCTCTAGATCCTGTTCATACCTTTCATATTTAACCAACATAATTTACTCTAATTTTGACAGAATTTAATTTAATCATTTTATGTGCAATATTGCAATATCATTGATCTTTGTTTCGGATTTATTTCTTTCAAATTTATAAAACTGCTACATAAATGAAGTTTAATTACATTTATATTAACTGTTTATATCTCAATACTCTTGTCTAATGTAGAATGTCAATTATTTACCTTTAATTCAAACTAATGTAAGAAGTGTTTCTGGTATTTATTTTATACCATGTTTTCTATATCTTTAACATTCATATAACACGTACCTTTAGCATTCATACCACATGAGTGTTTTGCCCAGAATTTAGGAGTTGTTACTTTTCTACCTTTTCCTTTTCTATGTAAAACTTATGTTAGTATATAAATAATTGATTCATCTGTGAAAAATAATGAGGGAAATATATTTTCTTTATTTCAAGATATTATGGGGGTACAAATGTTTTTGGTTAAATGAATTGCTCTTGTAATGCTTGAGTTAGGGTTCAAAGTGCGTCTGCCACCCATATAGTGCTCATTTTGCCCATTAGGTAGGTTTTCACCCATCCATTATCCCTTCCCCGCTGGCTGATTTTCTTGGAGATTTACTTCCCTTAATGCACAAGTGTGCTCATCAGTTAGTTCCAATATAATAGTGAGTATGTGTGGCGATTGTTTTCCATTCTTAAGATACTTCACTTAGGATAATGCTTTCTTGCTCACAGCTCAAATTTAAAAAGGCAAATATATAAATATTGAACTTGTTATATTTGGTTAAGTCTGGACGTATTTGTCAACATCATTTATCAAATCCAGACCATCATTCTAATTCACATTTATGGTAATATTGCTTAATCAATGCCAAGAATGTGGAATGGCAAAACTTTCCCTATATGCCATATATTCTATATTAACTGAATATTATTAAAATGATTAAATAAAAATCTGTAATCAATGTTTTCCAACCCGATAAGAAAGTGCTCTGTTTCCTTCTTTTTTTTACCATACTACCAAAATTATTGAGTGCCAAAACACAAGTTGGAGACTGTATACATTTTGGCGTGTCTGTCTATAACACATGCATTTTTAATTTGTAAAACATAAATCTTGAGGTTCACAAAAATATTTTGGCTAACACCATTTGTGACAATTTTCTAATAAAATACAAATGTTTAATTAATTGTGAAATTACAATCAACAAATAACAAATTTGATTCTTGACTGGGCAGTTTGTTGGAAATTTTGTCATTGGATTTTAGATCAGGGAACTCTGACATCTTAAAATTCAGAAATTCCATTTCTGAAAGCATTTAGATAATTGAAAAGAAAGGACCCAAATCCATATCCAAATTTAAAAATTCTATGCTTGTCCATTTATTTCTTTGCTGAGTTTGTAAATGGTTATTCAAGTAAAAAGGTACAAAATCATGGTTAATTTCCCTCCATTAAGTTCCTGTGTGTTGTGGGAGTGGGGGCGTGAAAGAACACCAACAAAATAAATCCTTATAAACTTTCTGGCCATAGATAAATTTATCAGACCTGTTTGGAGCAAAAAAATCAACATAAATCACAGGCATCGATTCTGAAGTTCACTTTTATAATGTAATAAAAGAATATCATTTGATACTATTTTTCTAGATTTAAAAACTAAATGCTAAAATCTCTGAAAAGAAAATAATTGTGTTCACCTGACAGTTATCACATTTTTAAGACATCTATTATTTTTAATAGGTCAAAGGAAAAGAACAATTTAATCATCTTGCGAGCTAAAATGAGACTTCAGAATACTCAACAACAAATCCTGATTAAAATTTTTAAAAGATGAACCTTGCAAATAGGGTTCTTACCTAAGTTATTTATTTATTTATTTACTTATTTATGTATTTATTTTGAAATTGACTAAATTTATTCTTTTTTATTTCAAAATATTAAGGCGTTACAAATGTTTTTTGTTACATGGATATATAATATAATGCTTAAATCAGGAAGCTTTTAGTGTGCCCATCACCAGAATAGTGTACATTGCAAGTGGTAGGTAAGTTATCCTTCACCCCCCTCTAACCCTCTCTCCTTCTTGGTTTCCAGTGTCCCTTATAACAATTTCTGCTCAAGTGTACTATGATTTAGCTCCCAATTATTAATGAGTACATGTGGCATTTGATTTTCCATTCCTGAGAAACTGTACTCATTTCTCTCTGCATCTATGCCACTATCTATTATTTGTTGACTTTGTAATAATTGCCATTCTGACAGGGGTAAAGTGGTATCTCATTGTGGTTTTAATTTGCATTTCCTTGATGATTAGTGATGTTGAACAATTTTCATAGGTTCATTGGTCCTTTGTCTTCTTTGAAAAACTGCTGTTCATGTTTTCTGCTCCCTTTTTAATGGGGTTATTTGTTATTTTCTTGCAGATTTGTTTGGGTTCTTTGTATATTTTGGATATTAACCCTTTGCCAGATGTACAGTTTGTGAATATTTTCTCCTACTCTGTAGGTTGTCTATTTACTATGTTGATTAATTTCTTTGTTGTGCAGAAACTTTTTTAATTTAATTAAGTCCCACTTATTTATTTTGTTATTGCTATATTTGTCTTTGGGTCTTGGTCATAAATTCTTCGTGTAGGCCAATGTCTAGCAAAGTTTATCCTATATTTTTTTCTAAAATTTTTATGATTTCATATCTCACATTTGAGTCTTTTATCTACCTTGAATTAATTAAAAACAAAAACAAAAACAAAGCTGAGAAAGGCAAATACTAACTTGCTTCATATACGACCATTGCAAATTCAGAATCAGAAGACAAATATACAAGGATTATAAAGTGTTTAGGAAAATAAAAAGTGACCAAAGAATTTTAAACTGACTGAAACCATCATTTAAATATAAAAACAAAAGGCATAGATTTTTAAACATGAAGAAATTTTTAGAGAATCTTGTTCTCGTGTTGAGAAAACTACTGGACAGCTGATTTCAGTCCACTGTGAAATAAAAAAAGAAGATGTGATAAATGGTCAACAATGAATTTTGAGTTCCATTAAATGTACTATAAACTGTGACTATGTAGAAATAAAATAATACTGCAAATCGAGAAAGTAAAAAAGAGTAAAAATATTGAAAGTCTTATAAATACATTGATTTCCATGCCTTTTACAGTGAGGAAGAAAGATATCACTTTAATAAAACAAATGAAGAAATACGTACAGAAAACATTTAAAATGTAAAGGTAACCATGAAAATAACCAAGAACATAATATAAAAAACAAATTGGTTGAGAAGAAAAAAATAGAAGATGTGAAAAATTAGACATATGCAAAATCATCATAATCAATAGAAAGGAGGAAATGAAAATGTTCCACAAAATAAAGACTCAGAATGGTATATAAAGTTAAAATTATTATTCCAGAAAAATATGTTAAAGGCTGACTCCAAAACTTCTAATATATCAGAATTAACATGGGAAAATAAAGATCATATATCAAAGGAGAATTTTTAAAAGTATTTCAAACAAAAGCAGAATGTAAACTAAGCTAGGGAAGAACCAAGAAAAATATACCTGACAAAGCAGTAAATGCAAATGTAATATTAAACTTATATTTTAAAGGTAAAAGACAGTTTTCATCACAGAAGAGAATCTAACAATATCTCTAACTACTGCCACAGAATACAAGAAAAAGCTTATTTGCCAACAAAACAAAATGATAAAAAACTGAAGTAGTTCAAATACATAAAGTATAAGAGGATACCAGGAAAATAATCACAGATAGAGAAAACATAAAAATTGAAGAAGGATAATATAAATACATACCTTACGTATGATCAAGAACAAACATTATGGAACATTAAGAAAGAAGCTATAAGTTGATTACAGGAGAACAAATGAAAGAGTACAGTCTTGATGACTTGAGAGACACCATACTATCCTTGGGCAGACTACCTGAATGACATACATAATCCTGTCTGATCCATTATTTTTTCTGTATTACAGCTATAATAAATATATGAAATCTGATCATATACTTCACTGATATGATAAATAAAAAAGGAAATTCTCATTGATATTGAGCTAACATATAATAAAAGTCAATTGCCATTTTTCTTAAAAATATTAGCTAGGCCAGTAGGCTACTACCTTAACATCATGAAATAAATAGCACATGATATGACCCAATATTAAATTCAAGATGAGTTATTAATATTTCTAATAAAAGCACAAATAGAGAAGAATGCTTATTACCAAACCAAGATAAGCAAAAGATGTGAAAAGACATCTCACAAAAAAATATACAAAATAATCAATAATGACAAAAAATTCTTTAACATTATTGATCATCCTGGAAATGAAAATTAAAACAATAATGGACTACCACTACACATTCATCAGAATGACGGATATTAATAGACTGAGAATGTCAATTACTGGTAACGATATAGAGAAATTCAAACATTCATCCATCGGTGGTGGGAATGTGAAATTGTACAATGCTGGAGAATTCTTTGGTAGTTTTATTATAAAATTAAGCATACAACCCAGCGATTTTTCATCAAGTGAAAGTTTATGTAAATTATGTTAAAGTCATTCAACATAATACTGTGTAATCAAAAAAGGAATGAACTACAGATACACATGACATGGATCAGTGATTATCTATAACGTAATGTGGAGAGTAAGTAGCCAGGTGCAGATTTGTGTAATTTTATTTATACATAATTCTAGAGGAGACAAATTTAATTTATAGTGGTAATGCTGGTCAGCGGTGCCTGTGGCATTGGCAGGGCGGCAAGGGGTAAAGAGTGAACTCTGGTGGAAATCTAAATGTTTTCTATCTTGATTTTGATAGTGGTTACAGGGCTGTACAAATTAGCCAAAACTCATCATACTCTATGTAAAAGATGTGCATTTTATTGTGCATACTACACCTCAAGATAGTTGATTTTATCTTGTTAATATACAAGAAATTTCAGCAAATTTCAATACAAGAAGAATTCTGAGGCAGCAGAGATGTTCTCCTGCCTGCATTATTAAGACACATTGTAAAGCTACAGTAATTAAAACTGTTTGTTACTATGCACACAGGTTGTCTGGCAAGAAAGTGGAGAAAGAAAGAATAAAGAGTGTTTAAAATTATACCCAAATACATGATACAAATACAGTGTTAACAAAGGTAGAATTTCAAAACATTGGGAAGAAAATGACAAAATAATGTTTCTGAAAAAATGCTTAACAATCCCACGAATATATTAAATTATCCTTACCTTCCTCTGTGATCAAAAATTTTGGGTACATCAGACTTAAACATAAAAATGAAACCATAAAACTATTAGGAAAAACTATCAGCACTCAGATGGCTGTAATTAGCAAGAGATAAAACTACAAATATTCGAACACAAAAGATTGGTATATATGGCAACATAAAAAGTAAAATTATATGCATAATGAAAATAATACTTGAAAGAAAATTAATTTCAAAAACAAACTGGAAAAAATTGCAGTGCACACAAGTGGCTAATATTCTGATTTAATAAAGTGGTAATTCAAAATGAAGAAAAGATAAACTCAATAGAGAAATAGATAAAACATATTTCATAAGAAATGAAGTACAAATGGCTATTCAATATAACAAAATAAGCATTTCCATTCATGGTTTCTATGAAATGGAAATGAGAAATTATTAAAGAAATGAAAATTGAATGGCACAGGAGAGAGAGAAAGACAGTGGGGAGGAGGAAATGGCATGATTTGTTCAGGCAAAGAAAGCATTAGTCCTCTGAATGATTATAAAGAGTATCAGGGGGCATAAAGAAACAAAAATAACAATCGATGAATTTGCTAAAATGTTCTTCTCATTGATGACTATGTTGCCTTCTAATACCACTATTAAATTAGCTCTCCCTTTTTCTTAACACTTTCCAACTTCAAACCTTCTCTAGACATTAATAATTTATTAAGTGGCTTTACTATTTTCTTTCACTGTTAGAATATAAGTTTTATAAGGACAAAGACCTTTCTTTTGTTTGCCAATGCATTCCAAGTATATATGAATGTGCCTAACCTTCTATGCATTAAATAACTTTTTGTTGAATGAATGGCTGAAAAAATAGGGAGAGAATTTGATCACAGTAATACAAGTAATTAATAAATCTATTAATTTTAATGTGAAAGGCAATTATCAAATCAAAATAAATATTAAGAAAAATGTTGGTATTTTGAACGATGATTTTTATAGACAAAAAGGAAAGAAAAAAATAGAATGAAAAAATACTTTTATCATAGAGGTATTAACAATTACTCAGTTTTCTTAGTGTGTACATCAGTACAGGTGATTCTTTTTTTCACAGCACATGTGATCAGAGGATTGCGCTAACACTGGCCAGGAAATAAAGGTGCAGAAAGCTGGTACAGTCTAACTGTACTTGGTAGATGATCATATGGAATCGTGGGGCTCACATGGACAGATTCCTGGGTGAAAATAAGTGCTGACTTAGTGATTTAAAACTAATCCCTAAACTTGAGCTTGAAACTAAGTTCGATTGTTATTTACCAGCTTTGGAAATTTTCTAGGCCTAGGAGATTTTAACAAATTACAATCATGAAAAATGAACACATAGAAATGGACTTGATAAGGACTTACGATGGATTTCAGAGTTAGTTCGATCGTGGACCTTGTCATGATTCAGTAGTGAGATATATATTCTTAGACATAAGATGCCAACTAAAATTATATTTGAAATGTGAAACAAAAGGAAATATTAATTGGCTAAGGAGATCCGTTTTATTATACTGACAATAATATGTCATTCTATCCCATTTTTTTTCTTTTTCAAACCACAAAAATGCATCATGAATACATTTACATGCGATAAAGGAAAGAATAATGTGAATTGCAACAGTACAGCCACTTGAATTGTGCTCATATCAAAAATGAAAAATAACATCCTTAATCGAACGTTGAGTCCATTTAATGAGAAGGCTGGCAAGTAGACATTTTTTTGTTGAAAGTCTTAAAGATTTTACTAGTGTGACATTTTGGAGTATCTACTGAGTGCGCAACTTAAAAAAATAACTGAGAATGAGGAATCTGTCAAAATGCGGTGTTTCGGAGATTTAAAAGGAAAAGAGAGGTACAGGTTTTTTAATATACTATTTCATGTTATCTGTTATGTCAACGAATCAAAGTTACATGATTGTCCTTTCATTCACATAGTCTCAAACATTGTTTAATTTCACATTGTTTAATTTTTCAAAGTCAATTTGATAGGTCGATAATAGTCTGTGGCATATAGGGCCCTCGCATGAGTTTCATCTCCTAACAGGACACTAGCAAAGCGATCCTTACTTAGCTCCTGATGTCAGTATTCACACTTGACATGCACATGATTCCTGGTGGCTGACACTTTTATCCATCTGTCATGAGGGCAAAATGCCCAATCCTTAGTCAGTTGAGGTATGTTTTGTGAGGTTTGAATAATGACTTTTCTTTCTTTTTAATTCTTAAAGTGATTTTAACGAGCATAGATTTGACAAATAGTTACTTCAAAAATTCAAACACTCTGAAAATAAATATTAAAAAACTTTGTATCAATAGCACATGCCTCTTATTTTTAAATGTTACAAACAGCCAATGGATGCAATTTTAACTCTCAGTCTCCTTTTGGTTAAGATCACCCAAATAAGGAGCACTGACCATGTCATGATGGATCCTGTCGCCATGCACTTTCCCCCAGGGAAACGGAATGAAACAACCAACTCAGGAGATGTTGCTTGGCAGTCTTTCAACATATCCCCGTAAATGATAGGAAGCATCTGAGACATGCAGACAGAACTGTTCTTATGACATTCAAACTCACTACTTGCTCTGAAACAACGAAGGAACGATCACTCTGCACATCTATGTACATTGTTAGGTGGCTAATTTTGATGGGGAAGGGCGTAGAAAGGAGAAAACAAAAGCAATGTAAACTTTGTTGAATATCTTAGTATTTAAAAATACATCAAAATTTTGTTCTCTATGTAAGTATATCTTGTCTAATAATTGTAGCACTTTCCTTATTATGGTCAAATCAGTGCAATTTTTGTATAGACTGTACATTTCTGAATGCAGCATAAATCATTTTAGTATATTTGGGTACCATTGTTTACTACAATGCAATAAGTTATGATTTTCTTCCGCAGTATGGCCTTTTACTTTTTAATGGATAGGCTTAGTATTATTCTATTCTGTTCTGCTCAGCAGAGCCAAAGGGACTTGTAACAACACCACCACTGGCCAGTGGCAGCCGAGACCACTGAGAGAAAAGTCAGACCCTCTGTGTTCAAATGGATGACCTTGTTCTCCTATTCATCAGGAAGCGGTGGGAAATCATCATTAATTTTAGTTCATATTTTTTTACTTCTACTTTAAGTCACTTCTTGACATCTCTTGAGATTATATGAATTATTATATCAGCAGGTATTAGGTACTGAAGCATGCAATTTCATGCAGGGATAAATCAAGCAGTTGAAGCATTAAAATTAATGCAAATCATCTGTTTCTATTTAAGAAAGAAAAGAAGGTTAATCTTGAGAAAGAATTATACACAGTGTAACAGAATTTTCTATAAACTACACTTAGAATTATGTATTGTTTTAATAAAAAGTAATTACATTGTTTTGAAATATCAATTTTCTTTTCATGCACATTAATTCATTATAAATGAGCTATAAAAAGGCCACTCCAACTTTATAAATTTAATTTTATTTCTATTTTCGTTTCAACACAGGGTTTGTGTTTAACCTGTTTTCCAGGAGGCCAACAGGGACCTTTGAAATCCATTTGTTTATACTTATGATTTGATACTTTAAATAACGCAATCCACACCAAGCAGAGAGAAACAGCTTAAAGATTCTTCGAAGCATTACCTACCTCCTCTGTATGTCTACTACAGTGGGATCTAACACACAGTCAGAAAGGGCTACTTTACATCTCACTTAAATATTTGCTGCCAAATCTTCAGATCCTATTCTCAATATGAAATAAGAAAGAATGCTATGTATTTACCATAAAACATTTTAAATCATTTATATCTCTGCTAAAAATCTTCTCACATCTAAAGAATATAATAATCTCTATCCCTTTCTTAAAATATATAAAGCAAACCACTATATAAAATTCTTGGCATATTTTAAGTTTAAGGAATTATGGTAAAGATCCTATCAGGCAGGCATAAGCAATTCTAGAATATTCTCACAAACACATAATTGACTTTTATCCACATCTGATTATAGGAAGTAAAGTCATCACATTTTTCTTTAAATACCTGTTTTACACATTTGTAATCATTTTGGTTGTGACTTAAGGAACCCTTATTAGACAAATGAATCAGCTAGCAGTATGGAGAGTTTCAAAATGCGTGGCATCAGGATCATCTCTGACACTAAAACAACACAAGGAGAATGGTTCATCATAATGAGTGCAGAATATATAACCTTTTCCTAGCATGAGCAGGAGCTGATGTTATTGCTTACTGCTTGCTTTCCATGGCAAAATAATTATCTGGAGCAGATAAGATCACAAGCCAGTGAATATCACAAGTCTGCCCCTGCTCCTAATATGATCTTATCAGTAACTGACTGATCACTTTCTGGGGGGAAGTATCAGCACTTGTGTACTTTTTTTCCCAACTGATTCTAAGGTGAGAAACCAATGCTATACACTATAGTAGTACAATGAGCTTTTACTTTTTCTTTGTTAAATGTTTTGCTCACAGAGCTTGTGTTTACCTTATGGGATTGTTGCCAAAGGCAGAGGCTCAATTCCATGGTGCTGAAATATATCATCATGTTTTGGCATAATTGTATTTCTAATGGGCTCTCAGAGAAAGGAATGCATAAGTGCCAATTACAGCATGGTACAAATAAAGCATTATTATGTGCTCTGGAACAATCTGCATAATGGCAATAGATAGTCATATTATGTTCAGTTATTTCTGTTTCCAGTATTTGAATCTCTCTGTCAACAAATGATTTTTTTTATGGAAGGCCCCAAATGTGATGTTATTTTACTGCTATAAAAATAATAATTTCTTTATCAAATATATATATACATATATAAACAGGGTTGGGAAATATATATATATATGTACTTCATATACAGATATAGATATCACTTACATATATTTATATAGATATAAATACAGATCTCAAGTAGTCTACTACTTCTATGGTTATGGTATTTGAATAACATAATTACTGTTTGGAAAATCAGAAGATAAGTAAGAGTAATTAGTCCCACCCTAGTTGATATATGAAACATATGAGAAAGTGACCCCAACAGAACACTTTGAAAGCAAAAATCATAAATAATAATTTAAAAACAAATGTAAGGAAAACGCAAGCACTAATCTGAAATACAAATTGCTTCTGATGTTTGAAGGAAATACTTATTTCATGTTGAAATAAATATTATGCTTTTAGGTGAAAAAAAAAAGTTTTGCTTATTTTCTTCAAGCCTAAGTGCCTTAAAGGAGCACATTCTCTTGAAAGTGATGTGGGAAACTCAAGGGATGTTCACTAATGTAAATCATCAGAAACCTGCGTAACATTTTCTGATCTTGACTCTGTACGACAAGTCAGAAATAACTTTTTTCACTTCTGGTTTTACCAAGTCAGAAGCTATTTAACATTATGGGAACACTACACATGGAATAGACCTTAGTAGTTTGGGCATCCAGTTTAAAGGGACACAATTCTATATGTATGTGATAAAATGACCACCTTTCTTGGAGTGTTGCCCTTGAGCAACAATTTTAAATCTGTCAGTGGGGAAGAGATTGTTTTCTTTAAGTTGTAAATTATTGACTCTAGGAGAAAATGACACAAAATTTATTTCAAAATATTTACACTTTTGCAAGTATAGATATTGATGAGGTTTTTATTATTCCAAAAATGGAATATTTAGACAATATTAAATATAAAAATAACAGGCAAAAATAAAGACTGACATTATTACAAAAGCACAAATGGTATGTAATCTGAGGAAAATATTTATAGTAATTACTATAAAAATGCCAGAAAAATTATTTAGAATAAATGGGATGACAGTGTGTAGAAGATGAAAGGACAGATTGGAAATGAAAGAAATCACCTTATACAATATGATCTATATAATAAAGACTTCTCTGAGTCAAAAGATTTTGAAATAATTAATTAAAATTTTCTATTAGATATAGGAAAAGTAATTGTTAGTTCAATGTCTTACATGATCAATCATTTTACTGCTGGATTAGCAAACTTAAATTTATAAGTCATCAAAATCTACAAGTTATACCATTCGATCCAGCAATCCCATTACTGGGCATCTACCCAAAAGAGCAAATGATATTGTAAAAGAAAGACACCTGCACTCGAATGTTTATAGCAGCACAATTCACAATTGCAAAGATGTGGAAACAACCCAAATGTCCATCAATACATGAGTGGATTAATAAAATGTGGTATATGCATACCATGGAGTACTATTCAGCTTTAAAAAAAACAATGATGATATAGCACCTCTTGTATACTCCTGGATAGAGCTGGAACACATTCTACTAAGTAAAGTATCCCAGGAATGGAAAGACAAGCACCACATGTACTCACCATCAAATTGGTATTAACTGATCAACACATAAGTGCACATATAAGAATAACGTCTATTGGATGTTGGACAGGGGGGAGGGGGAGGGGGGAGGAGGGAGAGGGGACGGGTATATGCATACACAAAGAGTGCAATGCGCACCACCCAAAGGATGGACACATTTGAAACTCGGACTGGGGAGGGGCCAAGGGCAACATATGTAACCGAAACATCTGTAGCCCCATAATATGCTGAAATAAAAAAAACAATCTACAAGTTGTATTTATTGTTCATGATCACAAAATACCTTTGTCTAGTTCACTAGGCTTATTGTGGTTTCATTAAGTTGTCCTTAATTCATTCGATCTTACAATTATATGTAGATGCTACATATAATTGTAGTTACATATTAATTAGAAAGTTCAAGCAAAAATGTACGTAAAAAGATTTTTATAATTGAAGATACATGTAGAAGTGATATATCTAACACCATATTAAGTCATTAAGTATGAAATGTCCAATTTCCTTAAGTGATTAAGTTTGACAGTTGATATTTCTGACATTTTCACTTTGACACTTCTTGTTTTATTCTTATTGGGAAGGCACATCTTCATTATTTTAAATGTGTGATTTTTGGCTTGCGATAATCTTTCAATTTTTTTTAGAGCAACTTTTGTGAAACCATGTGTAAGTCAAAAATTCATGTCATCAAATTCCATCGTGTAACCAATGCTGCACGGACAGCCGTAAATATCAACAAAGTGTTTGGGAAGGATATGGCTAATCAATGCATAGCACCTCCATAGTTCAGGAAGATCCGTTCTGGTGACTTTAATCTTGAAAATGAACCACGTAGGCAATCCAAGATCAAGGTGGATAATGATGAGCTGAAAGCTGTTGTGGAAGTGAATCCATCTCAACCTATGCATGAATTAGCAGCAAGGTTTGATGTTACTATTCCAACAATACTGGATCATTTGAAACAAATGGGCAAGGTAAGGAAGCTGGATAGATGGGTACCTCATGATTTAAATGAGCATCAGAAGATAAATCATCTTGAAGCTTGCCTTTCTTTGCTGTCACAATATAAAGGTGAAACATTTCCACACCATATTGTTACCTGTGATGAAAAATGGATGCTTTTTTGACAATTGCAAGCGTTTGGCACAATGGTTGGATAAAGATGAAGTGCCAAAACACAGTCCAAAACTGCATATTCATCAAAAAAAAGCTAATGGAGTGTGTTTCATGAACCAGTGCTGGTATCATCCACTACAGCTTCATGTAACCTGGTCTGTTGATTACAGTGGATGTCTACTGCAACCAAGTAGACGAAATGATGAGGATGCTTGTGATTAAGCAGCTGAGATTGGTCAATAGAGACAGACCAATTCTCTTGCAATACAATGCTTGACCACATGTCATACAAACACACTGCTCAAATTACAGCAGCTAGACTTGGAAACTCTCTGGCATCCACTTTATTCACCAGGTCTTATACCAACTGACTACCACTTTTTCCAGGCTTGGACCACTTCCTGCAAGGGAAAATATTCCATTCTCAACAAGCTGTGGAAAATGCCTATTGCAATTTCATCACTACTGGCTCTCCAGGCTTCTTTGCTGCTGAAATTAACAAACTATTGTTAAGATGGTAAAACTGTGTCAATAGTCTAGGCACATACTTTGATTAATTGTACTTCTTCTTATTTGAGATATAATAAACTATATTTTTGATTTGAAATCTGACATTTCATATTTAATGGTCAATTTTGGATCTTACATTTAAGCTTTTAATTTATGTCGAGTTGGTTTTTTGTATCCACTGAGAGATATGAGTTTAATTTCATTCTTGTGCACGTAGATATCAAATTTTCCCAATACCATTTATTGCTTTATTGAAGAACGTTTCCTTTTCTTATTGTGTGTTCTTGGCACACTTGTCACAAATCAGTTGGCTATAAATGCATGAATTAATTTCTGGGCTCTCTATTCTATTCCATCGGTCCATGTGTTTATTCTTATGCCAGAATCCCGCTGTTTTGGTTACTATAACTTTGTAGTATATTTTGAAGTCAGGTAGTGCGATGGCTCCATGCTTGTTCTTTTAGAACATGTTTGCTTTAGCTACAGGGTCTTTTGTGGTTCCATATGAATTCTAAGATTGTTTTTTTCTTTTCCTTTGAAGAATGTCATTGGTATTTTAATAGGGATTGCATTGGATCTGGAGATGACTTTGAGCAGTATGGACATTTTAACAATATTAATTCTTCCATTCAAAACATGGTATGTCATTCTATTTATTTGTGTCATCTTTAATTTCTTACATCAGTATTTTATAATTTCCAGTGTAGAGATCTTTTACCTTTTTGGTTAAATTTATTTCTCAGTATTTTATTTTTTGTAGCTATTACAAATGAGATTATTTTTTTGATTTCCTTTTCAGATTGTTCACTCTTAGTGTATAGAAATGTTACTTATTTTTGGATGTTGATTTCGTGTCCTGAAACTTTACTGAATTTGTGTATTAGTTCTAATAATTTTTTGGTGGAGTTTTAGAGTTTTCTATACACAAGATCTATATGGTCTCACAAATTTTGATAATTATTAAGCATAAGATGTAAAATTATATTAATAATACATATCTTAATAAAATGGATAAGCCTTTTAAAAATGTTGTTTCCATGGATAAGTCTTGCTTATTGCTAGAATGGGAGAAGGTTTAGTAAATTTATTCCTAAAGTTAAATTTGTTTTTTTTTTTCATAGCTTAAACACAACACTGAGAAAATTTATTTATGTAAGTATGTAGATGGGAGTAGAAGAAGGATGTTTATATTAATTTTACTCAAGTATATGAATTCCTTCATAATTACACAAAAATCCTGGAAGAAATAATTTTAAGAAATTTATTAGCCTTTTTTTGAAAGCAGAGAACTGGCAGGAAACTGACTTGTCAAATATTTTGATCAATTGGCTACTAAAAATAATTGCATAGTAACTAAATCCAGAAAAAAAATTTAATATAACTTCACAAAAATTAATTTATATACACATTTTTGTTGCAGAAACAAACAGAATTATATATAAAAGACTTTAAGACACAGAAATACATATCACTGGTATCTGTGGAATAAGTAAAATGGAAATATAAATTAAAGATGAAAAAGAATGATGTAAAATATTAATCTGTTAAAGAGGTATTTATTCACATATTTTTAAAATGGATGGCACATTAAATTGCTATAGTAAATATATTCTATAAATTACATTATTAAAGTGATATAATGGTTTTATTTTCCAATTTCAATATTAACAACAAGGTAAAAATTTCATTCTTTTCATCTACTTGAACTTTCAATGAGGAATTAGATGTTAACCTAAAACTTTACTTTATCCCTACCAAAACCTTGTATTATTACTTTTGACTCTGCAGTGATGTCTTCACATCAGCAAGTCTCATAAGCCATTGCTCGTACAACTTTTTCATTGCCTTTAAGCCTGCTAGTCTTTTCCTTCCTTCCTTATGAATTTCTTGTATATGCCCTCAGCATTTTGCTCCATTAACAATTCATCATTAGAAAAGATTCTCAGAAAAGATTCACCTTTGAAACTGGATAAAATTACATTTCCAGATGAATCTACATCTCCCAGTTGATGGTAGTTAAAAAAAAAAAGAAAGGAAATACTTACTGGTCTTGCTTTATATTAAATCATTATAGTAAATCATTATAGTAAATGATTATGGACTAAATATTTTAAATAAAAGACTATATAAAAATCAAGACCTAATTGTATGCTGTCTATAAGAAAATTACTTTTAATATAAAAATACAGATAAGGTACGAGGAAAATAATGGAGAAAGATATTCGGCACAATCACTAATCATCAAGTTGGAGTGGCTGTATTAATATCAGGGAAGTATAAAGAATTTTAACAGGAACAAAGACAGCCATCTCATAATGGTAAAGGTTTCAATGCATCAACAGTGCATAACAATCAGATACTTATGTACCCAATAACGCATAAGGATACATGAGGAAAAAACTGATAAAACTGAAAGGAGAATTAGGCTATTTCAGAATTA
>CAUYSK010034315.1:0-39388 GCA_963575035.1 Avahi laniger
CAGCCCCTGTTTGGTTCTCCAGGCCAAAAAGAAAGAACAGAAAGATAGCCTATGATGGCATTTTATCTTTCTTTATCTCATTGAGGATTTCCCAAACTTCGGTCCTTTATCTGTCATCTTCACTATTTTAGTCTTGTCTTCGTGCCACTGTTACTATTCTTATAGACTTAATATTTTTTAGATCAGTTTACCGTTTTAGCCTAAAATTGCCTGAAAACTTCTATTAGTGGCATATTGCTTGCCAGTGGAAAGTAACTATAAAATAAATAATAACTACCAATTTTTTTTTTTTTGAGACAGAGTCTCACTCTGTTGCCCTGGCTAGAGTGAGTGCCATGGCGTTAGCCTAGCTCACAGCAACTTCAGACTCCTGGGCTCAAGAGATCCTACTGCCTCAGCCTCCCGAGTAGCTGGGACTACAGGCATGTGCCACCATGCCCAGCTAATTTTTTCTATATATTTTTAGTTGTCCAGATAATTTCTTTCTATTTTTTTTAGTAGAGACGGGGTCTCGCTCTTGCTCAGGCTGGTCTCGAACTCCTGAGCTCAAACAATCCGCCCGCCTCGGCCTCCCAGAGTGCCAGGATTACAGGTGTGAGCCACTGCACTCGGTCAATAACTACCAATTTTTAAGTGTATTCATATAACATCTTTTTCCTAGTTTGAGAAATATTGCTTTCACTGTCTAGCTAGAGTTCCACAAAGTTTGGTTATTAGTGGGATCTCCGTATGCTGGAAATATCCACAAGAAAGAGAAACTTTAAATAAAGCTGTCAAAAGTGCAGGCTTTGCTTGGCTCCCTCAACTAGAGATTGGCGGAGCAGAGAAATTGACCCAAAGCACTGATAGTGCTTCACAGTTGATGGATTTAGATGTGCATACATTTAGAATCATAGACTCTCGTAACTCTGAGCAGAATGTAATCCATCCACAGCCACAGAACCTGAGGGCCTGGAGAGAGGATGTGGCCCGCTCCCCTCGTGGATAGATGGCAGTAGAACAACGTCATTTCTCCTATCTTGGCCCTCTAGTCTTCCTGTAACCTGCCAGGTGTGTTGGAGTCAAGCCAAACTGGTGTTTTACTTATCTATTGCTGTGTAACAAACATCCCCAGAACTTAATGGCTTAAAACAGCAACCAATTTATTTCCTCACGATTCTGTGGGTGAGGAATGTGGGCAGGACTTGGCAAGACGATGTTGCTCCTACTCCACACAGCATCGGCTGGGGTCATTCAACCTCGTTCAGCTGAAGATCAGGTTGGGTAAGAAGGTCCAAGAAGGCTTCATTCACATTCCTGGCACCTTGCTGCTTCTCCAGATGGTTTCCCTCTCCCTCTCCCCCTCCCCCTCTCCCCTCCCCTCTCCCTCCCCTCTCCCTCTCCCTGTCTCTCTCCCTCTCTTCCCCATCCTCCCTCCCTCCCTTTCTCCATGACTAGCTAGGCTTCCTCACAGAATGGAAGCCTCAGGATAATCAAACTTCTCTCACGGCATCTGTCTGCCCTGAGCACGAGGGAACATTCCAAGACAAGCAAAGGCAGGGGCTGCAGATCTCTTAAAACCTGCCTTATTCTTTTCATCAAAACTCGTCGCAGAGGCAGCCAAGGTTCCAGGTCGGGAAAAATCAGTCCTACCTCTCAAAGGGAGGAGTAGCACAGAATCCACAGCCACCTTTAATTCATCTCACTTGGGTTCAAACCCCAGCTCGACTACGTCTTAGCTATTTGGCCTTAGACAAATCGTTTAACCTCAGTTCTCTCGTTAGTAAGATGCAAGGCATAATATTTACCCCATTAGATCATTGTGAGGATTAAATAAGATAAGCACATAAAGTGATTAGCACAGTGCCAAGAAGACAGAAAGTGTTCAACAAATTGCAGCTATCTCCTTCCCTGTCTGTTAAGAGCTGATTGTCCTCCAATGTTATGAGGCTTAATAACCTCGGCTTTGAGAACCATTATCCTAGGATGGAATGCTCAGGCGCAATAAAACATTATCTACCAAAATGTTAAGCAAAAGGGAAATGCCCTCGGATATCAGTCTTCCAGCCATCCCAGACTAAACCTGTGTCCAAGCCAGAACGGAGGCTATGAATTGAAAGGTTTATCTTTGAAAGCTGACCTTTAAACATTCTGAAGGCCTGTGTTTGAAAACAGAGCTAAGGAGCCAGGCCATAGCTGTTTTGGAATCTGATCTTCAAATGACAATTTCATTGATCCGTATGTTTATTCCAGTTCCTGAATCTGCTTTGTGTCTTAAATCGGATGAATGCCAAAGATATTCCCTCTGCTTGCATTCAAGGCTCACTGATTTAGTTTAACTGGCTTGTTTATTAAGTGGAATACTGGAAACGTTTGCTTGGTAAAGAAATGTGTCCCATATACTAGTAATTCTCAACCGAAGATGATTTTGCACACCCTCCCTCCGCCAGGGGAAATTTGGCACTGTGAGACGTTTTTGGTTGTCACAACTGGAGAGAGGGAGCGGCACCAACAACTATGAGTAGGGGCCAGGGATGCTACTAAGCATCTTATGATGCACAGAACAGCCCCCCACAACAGAGAATTCAATAGCACAAAATGTTAAATAATGCCGAAGTTGAGAAACCCTAGTCTAGGACATCACTGCAATGCAATTTGCTTTAGGAACTGATACAAAATTTGAATGGGGAGAGGTTAACTTGGAATCCCCTGCAGCCATTTAGTGACTGAAGAACCAAATGGACTTTATTATTTTGCCCAACAGATTATGCCCATAATCTGTTGTACAGACTCAGAAGCGTGGGGCTGAAGGTAGGAGTTATATTGAGGGAGGCAATTGCTTTCCCCTAAGCACATACTCCGAAAGTGCTTTTTAACAATTTGAAGGTGGTTTGTAAGATGATGATGAAAGACGTAGGAGGAAACAGTGTGAAAATAAATCCAAGCAACAGGTGGAGAAGGTAACCAGAGAGGACATTCTTTTTCCATACTCACTGCCCCCAGGCCAGTCTGGCTCTGCTCTCAAGCATGGCTACCCCTACCCTAGTCCTTCCTAGAACCTGTGAGTACTTCTGCAAGCACCCAAAGACAAGTGCCAGAACCTAAGTTCCTTATTTATCTCTATACCCTCTAGTACCTCCAAGATCCAGGGAGGAAACTGGATGGTTATTGGTTATTGAATGAATGAAAAACCAAAGGAACAAATGAACCAGTTACTCAGCCAAAGAAGTAAGCAACGTGTTAATTTTTTGTCATAATAAACCAGCACTTGAATTTTTTTCAAGGTGCCTAAAGCAAAGGTGTAGAATCAAGATTTGAAATTTTGAAAAAGAACAAGTATATTTTGCTACATATCTTCAAGTACAATTCTGGGGGCAAAACCCAGCTTTTTAAAAAATGATTGAGGAAATAAATGCCTTATAGCAATGAGAGTGAATGTACTATTGATACGTACAACAACATGGATGAAATTTCACAGATATCATGGTGAGCAAATGAACCCAGACACATGCACAAAAACCCCTGTCTCAAGGTTCCATTTATGTAAAGCAGGGTTTCTCGACCTTGGCATTAGTGACATTTGAGAACAGGTAATTCTGTGTTGTAAGGGATGTGCTGTGCATTGCAGGATATTCACCAGCATCCCTGGTCTCACTAGATGTCAGTAGAACCCACTCCCCATGTATGACAGCCAGCGAAGCCTCCAGACGTTGCCAAATGCCCAAGGGTCGGGTGATCACCCTATGTTGAGTAGCCCTGATACAAAGTTACCTATGGTGTTAGAAGAGTGGGTGGTCCAGAGACGGGGCCCAAAGGGGATTTCTAGGATGCTAATGATACTTTTTTATCTTGGTGCTAGCTAATTATGTGTTTTCACTTTGTTAAAAATTCATCGAGCCAAATATGTTTTGTGCCCTCCTCTGTAGGTATAAAGTTTATTTGGAGAAAAAAAAAGAACTATAATAATAGACAAAAGAAAGTAGAACGGCTAATGGGGCAAAGGATTTGGGCTGGTAACAGAATTTGTACACTATTCCAACATTTTCTAACAATATAGGTTTATTTCTTAACATTTGTTGCTATTTCCGAAGTTTAGGTAAGATTTTACAAAATGTAGTTTGGACAAAAAATTTCTCATCTCATCTTTAGAGGCAGAAAACTCATGGAAAAATAGAAGTATGAATATGTGACCCACAGAGTTCTGGACCAGCGTGTCCTCTGGCCAGCCCCTGAACTTGGCACCCAGCCTCTAAGGTGGAGTTTCAAACACATTTACAGATTACATTGTTGCAATTATCATAAAAGGGTTCCGTTTGTCAAAGTTCCCTTCCTTGCTATGGTAACTGTCAGGTTCTTAGGCTTTTGTTGTTCAACTTGTTCTCACAGTGAGTCATTGCTGTGACTGAACAACAACAAAAAAATCCTCCTTTGAAATGTCTCTCTAGATACACTGGGACCCTTTAAACTTGTCAGGGCTTAAAAAATCCTATTGAAATGACCTCTGCGAGCCTTGTCGGGTTCTTTTCTTGTGCAGGAATTTTGCTTTATCTAATATCGTTTTAAATAAATAGACCGATGGCTGGAGCTTGGAAACATTTTTTGCTCTTTAGGGATTATCTTTGCAAAGTGGTGATTGTAATTTAACCTATCTGACATCTAAGTCATTCTATTTTAGCATTTCTATGAAGGGAAAAGCAAAGACCAGAGACAGGGTGCTGAATGGTTTGGAATATACTCAGGACATTATTTTTCTGGAATTCCCTAAAGGGGAATTCTCTCAACTTTCCCACCCTTTATTTTATGCATTTGTAAACTAGGTTCTGTAACTTGCTGCCTGACCCAGGTTTTCACCGAGCTCAGGGATGTGCATGGACACAAATGTATGCACCCAATGTCCTTTGAAGGTTAAGATTTCTAATGAGATTACAAAAAGCCTCAGTACAAAATATTCTTGCAAGAACAGAAAATATATGGTCAATTTTCTAAGTCCATTATATTAATATCTCATTTCCCCCAGGTGTTTAGCTGTGTTTCTGGAAAATGACCATCAACATGGCCACAATGTCCTTGCTCTGGGCTTCCAGGAGATGGCACAAAATCCACTGATCTTTTGTTCATTTGAGGCACAAAGTTGCCTCCCTTTTTAAAAAACAAGTGCGATCAAAATTTATAGAACTAGGCCGGGCGCGGTGGCTCACACCTGTAATCCTAGCACTCTGGGAGGCCGAGGCGGGCGGATCGTTTCAGCTCAGGAGTTCAAGACCAGCCTGAGCAAGAGCGAGACCCCGTCTCTACCAAAAATAGGAAGAAATTAATCAAACAACTAAAAATATATAGAAAAAATTAGCCGGGCATGGTGGCGCATGCCTGTAGTCCCAGCTCCTCGGGAGGCTGAGGCAGGAGGATTGCTTGAGCCCAGGAGTTTGAGGTTGAGGTTGCTGATGCCACGGCACTCTGGCCCAGGCAACAGAGTGAGACTCTGTCTCAAAAAAAAAAAAAAAAAAAAAATTAATAAAACTAGTGAGAAGCTGGGAAAAGAGTCATGCCCTGGAGTTTTCCATCACAAAGAGAAAAGATGAAATTTCCTGACAACACACAATTGTGGCCTATGACCATTGGAAAGATGATGGAAAATGTATCCCAAGACACCTTCCTCCTTTAAATCAAAAGATATATGGAGCTAGTGAAATAGAAGTTGTTATTTTATCTTTTAGCTTGGATTCGCAAACGACTGCCTGAGAGCCAAATGCATCCATGCTCATTCATGTATTGTCTGTGGCTATCTGACCTTTTATAGAAAAAGTTTGCTGACCCTGTGAGTTTTATTTTTATCTACAACTTGTATTAATTTTTAGTTGTCAGAATTATGTTGTCTTCATTTTTAGTTTTTACCCTTTTTTTTTTTTTTTAAGAGACAGGGTCTCCATCGCAGTGGCACGATCATAGCTCACTGCTACCCCAAACTCCTGGGCTCAAGGGATCCTCCTGCCACAGCTTCCTGAGTAGCTGGGACTACAGGTACCCGCCATCATGCCCAACTAATTTTTTAATAATTTTTTTTGTAGAAATGGGGTCTTACTCTGTTGCTCATGCTGGTCTCGAACTCCTGACCTCAAGCGATCCTCCCACATTGGCCTCCAAAAGCAGTAGGATTACAGGTGTGAGCTACTGCTCCTGGCACTAGTTTTTACTCTTAAAGAATAAAAATTCTTGAGATATACCTGCTTATAGTGTTCGCCTTGTGGCAACATGGAATTTTTGTCCCATCTCACCACCTTTAATCACTCTCTCTTTGTCTCCCTCTCCCTCCCTCCTTTCTTCTCTCCATCTGCCTCTCTTTCTTTTCCCTCCCCCTCTCTTTCTTTCCCAATGTCCTATTCCTTCTTACCCACCACTCTACATCCCCAGTAAAGAAAAAGGGCTTTTTGATAAGACAGAGAAACAAAACAAAGATGTGCTAACATCATGATACACCAGCATATTTCAGTAAAAGATGGTTCTTATTGGCCTTTGTCTTAGAAGATGCTTCAATCTAAAGACCCTGAAAGACACAGAAGTGTACTGAATCAGAATGTCTCCAATAGGCACAAGAGTCTGCAAATTCCACAAATCCATTATAGTGTGAGCCTGCCCCAGAGGTTAGACTAGGTCCTCAAACTCTTCTGTTCATGGGCCACTTTCTGTACCCCTCGTTCCTCACGTGATGCCAGCAGGGTTTGTGTTTGGATGTTAAAACAACTCATTCCTCCTATCAACTGTCTTAAATCTCCTCTGTCCTGGCTACCAGCTTCTAAAGGGATGTAGATCTTTTTACAGGGCCTGGAGTACCTTCACGGGGTTAGAACAAATGGCTGTTTGGAATGCATGGAAATGTAATAGCCAGCTTAGATGTGCTTTCTGCTGAGCTATGCAAGGAATGGGAGGCTCAGGCACATGGTTATCATACAGCAACAATCTTCTGGATTGGAACCATATGTGTAAGGATTTAATACCTGGAGGCAATTAAGATGATGACGGTGCTAGACAAATGTCATTAAAATCCTGTAAACCACTCACCCCCTTTTATAAGGGAGAGCTCAAAGCAAACAAGCTATTCCCCCCAAGATGTATCATAAATTGATAGCTCTTTGAGCATTGTATAAAGAAATGACCTCTACTCTGATACTGGGTTCCTTTTCTAGAATCCATACTTGGTGCTAATCTCTTCATCTTGCCAATGCACCAGAAAAGTTAAGCAGAATTATCTTTCTTGTGCCCCTGTTGATAATAATTTGAACATATTTTTCTCCGTCGACTTAGCAGAACTGTGTTATAATTTCATGTTTACAATCCTGTCACCAGCAAGATTGGGAGTTCCCTGAGGACAACCACTTCTGCAACTTTGTCACCTCACCTCCCATCAGGCCTGATACCCACCCTGGTTTATGTTGAATGGATGCATCAATTACCTTCTTAATCAGAGAAAGAAGAAAAGCTGTTCTTTGTTTTGTGGATGGGGGATGAGCCTATGATAAACTGAATAAGAATGGCCAGCTAACTGGGAGAATTTTCTTGCAGCAGGCAGCAGAGATGGAGACCATTCTCTCAGCCTAGGGGTGGGTGGGCAGTGGGGGTGTGGGGTGGCGTACAGAGCTGCTTGGAATTTTCCTTGTGTGGCAGTGGTTTGGGGCCAAACTATTTCACTTTCTGCAGACTCAGCCCCATAAACAGACATTTTCTGGACCAAAGATCTCTGCTCAGATCCTTCCCGCCACTCTGACTACATTCGTCCCACTCACGTCACCTTGTGGGTTGAAAAAAATGCAAGACCTTGGGGAAGATGAAAGGACATCTTTAGGCAAGATGGCTCACATCTCAGCCTCATAAGGGCCATGAGGGGTATGTGGAGATCATTGTAGACACTTCCCTTCCCCTTGTGAGCACCAAAACTCACATTCAGTTATATCGGTATAGTGGTGTTGATCTGCAAAGAACATCTTCAAATGGGAGACAATGTTCTCTTCCTTTTGGAGCCTGGTCCCTCATCCCCAGTGCAGTGGCAGTGTCACTCAGCCACGGTCGTTCCCATCTGTTCTGCAGCTGCTGAGTCAAAGGAGGAGGCTGCGATGTTTTCTAGCATTCGGGCTGCCCCAGGCCAGAGTTGCTTATACATTGCTTTTGGCACTCATTTCTGTAAGCACTCGGCCGATTTTCAAGTAAGCCCTTGAGATTTCTTTTTTCAAAGAAAAACATTCTCTACATTCCCATCTTCATTTGGGCATAAAAATGGGCAAATTCCCTTTGTCTCTAAGCCTAGTGTTTTTGTTCAATTGGAGAAATGTCTATCAAGCACACACCACATGGCCAGACACTGCACCAAGGAGTGTAGGAAGTCTGATGCCGAAGACGGCATGACCTTGCCTTCAAGGAGCTCTCGACCCATCAAATGGGACATAACGGTGAATAATTCATTATAATATAATGAAATAAGGACACACAATATTTAAGTACCAAAATGCTGTAGAAGATAGAATAATGAATTCTATTTGGGGGTGGCAGAAAATACTTCTTTTTTGAAGGTGAACTAAAGTTGGGATTTTAGGGGATGAATAGGAGTTTGCCAAGCAGAGACAATAATGATGATAAGTATTCAGATATTTTATTATATCACTTACAATAATTTATATCTATATCCAATACCATTTACTGAGCATGTTTTATGTGACAAGCATTTTGCTGAAAGATTTACAAATATCATCTCATTTATTTCTCACAATAATCATTACAATAATAACAAATTTATTTCTAATACTTGCAATGCAACAGGCATGGATCCAAGCACTTTATATATAGACAAAGAAGAAATGAGATGGAATCTCCGGGCTTTTTTTCCACAATTCTGTGGAACACTACTCTGAGAATCATCAAGAGAAAAATATTAAACATTTCCCCAGTAGTTCTAAATTTTTACTACTTATCTGAACTACTTAACATATGAAAGGGAGGGAAAAAACATGTCAGGTGATGGGAAAAGAAAAATCTTTTTATTCCTAGGCCTAACCCTGGATTTACTCCCAAATGTATAGATTTTCTGACTGTGGACTTAGAAGTAATTTTTATTTAGGAAAAAAAAACCTTTATGATTCAAATACCACCCAGAAAAGTTTTTAAGAAAATAAAAGAAAAATATATCTTCTTCCCTACCCTTGGTAAAGATCTGTAATAAACTGTCTCATGATCTTTATCCAAACTACCTAGAAATCCTCTGGGAAGAGTCTGCTACTATCAAGCTATATTTATGCTTGGGAAAAGCCGACCCTCTTTGGTTCCCATCAGGGATAAATCCCACCATTTTTCTGCAGCTGATCTCTAAGACAGTCCACGACTTGGCTTTGGATTTAATTGTCCTTGGTATACAGACGGCTTATGACTTTACCATTAAATCCAAGAAGTCTGTATTTGTATTGACACAAATTGGGAGGATTGATTGTAATTATGAAGCAATGAGGACAATTTTTCACATGGTAACAATTTCTTATTTCCCAGATGAAGGCTACTCTTTTGGGTTTTCTCCCTCCGTGTTCCAACTTTAAAGTGTAAAACTGAAGTGAAAGAGGACTGCCTTCATGCTCCAGGAATAGGAAAATTCCATGGGAAACAACAGTCATTCAATCAGCAGTTTGATGTCATACCTTTGTCAATTGATTTGCTGCAACTTGGGAACCATGAAATTAAAACATCTCGTTGTCCAGTGGCCAACCCAAGCCAAAATCCTGCCAACAAGGTGCCCTTTAGAGAAACCCATGGCACCCTCAGAAAAGCCCTTTAAAATTCAGTAAACTTTTCCCAGGTGAGACCCGCTGAACAAACTCTTAATCAAATTGAAGGTGCTTTGGTCTAAGTGCCTGCCAACCAGTCTCTTTGGAGAAGCTGCTACCTGTAGGATGGAAAGCTTCTAATTAATTTTCAAAAGGTAGCATGACATGCGGTCAGAAATATCCATAGTGCCAAAAGCCACAAAAATAGGTCTGCACGGAGAATCCTGGTTCCAGATAACCTAAATAGAGACCAAGTCGGTCTTTAGAGTGAACCAAATTGTTTTGCTGGATTGGGTGAGTAAGAAAAGTCAGTACATAGCTATGCCCCTCTTCTCTTTTCATCAGAGAATGTCCCCATGCCTCTACCTAAAGGGGGAAAAAGAAGGGGTGGGAGAAATAGATTTTCAAAAGACAAAGCAAACATCATTTTAAAAAATCATTTCCTGGCTTCGGTTTCTTCTCATTTTAGTTTTCGATACAGTCCTTCATTCATTATCGTTTACTCAGTATTTGACAAGATGATTATGTACACCTAAATCTCAGATTAATTTACCAGTCCCAAGAATTTCGAGGACATCTGAGTGCCCACAAGGTACAGCTTGGGGGAATCCTTGGCTTCACCATGACTGGCAGTTCTGTGGTTCCCAAGGAAGTGCATCACTGAGAGAGAAAGGCAGTAGCTTTGGAAGCTAAATGTTCTAAATATTAATTGAGGTTCTTAAATGTGAGCTCTCATTGCAGGCTCCAGACTCCCCCTGGAATGAAATTACATTGAACATTTAACATTTTTCAGAGTTCACCTTCCACTTTAAAGAAGAGGAAGAAAATCGTTTTGGCAATGCAGATGTCTATTAGTGTACATCAAGAGTAATAAAACCACATCTTAAAAAAAAAAAGAGCCTTTAAAAAAAAAGGATGCAGAAAACAGCTCTTAGAGAAGTAATTTTTCAATTTCCTTGATTTGTTTAGTGGGAAATTGCTCTTCAATTTATTATAATTTGAAAAGACAATGAATTCTTCATTCGGAATTAATATAAAAATGACTGAAATGTATCTTGCTTGTCTCAGAATTTACAACCTGTTTGGATAAAACATTTCGAGTCATGGATCACTGTTAAAACCCAAGACTTAGAAGGCTGGTAATGCGTTCCATATGGTTTTCCCTAAATGATAATTACAGCTCATTCTGAACTACAAATTATATACACTAAAAATGTTAATTTAATTTACGGTAACCAACTGGATGTTTTTTTCTAAAAGCAGGTGTAATAGGAATTACATTGTCTGAATATTGTCAGTAATGCTAGACATGATGAATTGGGGTAACCAAATTATTTCTGAATTTGACTTTATTTTGCAGATTCTCCTTGCCAATGTTCGGCCTGGTATGCATTCTCCATGATGTATCCTGAACGGATAAAACATTAATGAAGAAAATCAAAACAAATGCCTCTCCTGGACTCTCCAACATGGCTGGTTGAAATAGACTATCTGGGAGAGAAGAGAAGCATATAAAACTGGAAATCAGGCTGCCTGTGACTTAGAATTTCATGATCTATCAGCATTAAATCAGAAACATTAATAATTATTGAAGTTGAAATTAACTGCAACCTCTAACTGAAAAGTACTTACTTATAACCTTTCTGTTAGGTTCTATTATGAAATATGGCAATGAATTAGCCACGATACCCTGGAGAAATATGCTTAATAAGAAGAGCTGCTCACATTTAGAAGCCATATTAATGTCATATTTATGTCAGTGAATCCTCCTATTCTGCCTCTCCCCACCCCAAATAAAACATTGCCTTTTCACAAAGCCATCACTGCTTATAGGTAGGGGCAAATACTTTGGAAAATTTTTAATTAGTCAAAATTTTCAAGGTGTTAGGAGCTTTACAAATCATTCAAGTTCAGATGCTCCCAAAAATCAGTATTCAAAAGGGGGACAGAGTGTACAGTGGTTAGGGACTAGGGCTCTGCAGCCCAGGGTCAGAACCTGGCTTCCCAAACATACTATGCTTGAGACCTTGAGCAAGTTTCTCAGTCAGTGTGGGCCTCAGTTTCTTCATCTGTCAAATGGGTATTATAATAACACATCATAGGTATGAAAATAACAAAAGCTTATCATAGAGTCTATAGCTAGAAATAATCTCTAAATGTTTGCTGTCCTTATTGTAGAAAATCTTAGGATGTACTTTAAAAATGCAGATCTTTGGGCCCCCACCTTGAGAGACTCCAATTTATTAAATGTTGATCAGGGTGCAGATGTCTGCATTTTGACAAACATCCAAGGTGGTCCTGGACCACATTTTAAGAAACATGGATGTGGTCCAACCCTTTGTTTGGAAGATGATAAAAATGAGCCCCAGAGGGTGGAATACCTTTCTCAGGGTCAAACGGCTAGTTAGTGAACCACCTACTAGGGATCTCAGTTCTTCCGTCTCCCATTCCAGCAGGCTTCCAACCGTGGCTACAACCAGACGTATATACGTTACAAATACCTGAAGAGCCTTTCAGCTAAGCCTCAGTCCAGACCTGCTGAACCTAATAACAAGTGGCAGATCTCAGACCTGAAGCCACCTGCTCTGATTTTTCCATAGAACCAGGTGACTGCTCGTGTTCACTTCCCATGCTCATCTCAGGCTGGAGTGCAGAAGTATAATTTCACTTATATTTGAGACATTTTTCCTTCCTGACCACACTGCTAGATCACGGTAATAGAGACACTAAACACAAGTTATTAAATGTTATTAAATATTTAGGTTTATTTCTCTCTCACTCCTATTATGGAAAATTGGCATTGGCCACTGCCCAGGCAAAGTATTTTGCCACTCCTCTCCAATCTCCAAGGGCCTTTTTTTTCTTTTTTTTTCTGAGACAGGGTCTCACTCTGTAACCCAGGCTAGAGTGTAATGGCATTATAATAGGTCACTGCAGCCTGGGCTCAAGCAATCCTCCTGCCTCAGCCTCCAAAGTGGCTGGAACTACAGACATGCACCACCATGCCCAGCCTCCAAGGGCCTTTCACATACAGATTAGGCTAATCCAGGGGTGCTCAACTGGGGACCACTTTTGCCCCCCAGGTGACATTTGGCAACATCTGGATACGTTTTGGACTGGCATCTAGTGGGTAGAGTCCAGGGATGTTGCTAAACATCCTACAGTGCACCGGACAGCTCCTGCAACGAAGAATTATATAGCCCAAAACGTCATTAGTAGCCAGGTGAAAAAACCATAAGCTGTTGAGTGGGAAGGACTCAGATGGGGAAATTTATTTCAGGGAGAACTGAGAGACACTTCTAGAGTGGAAAGAAAAACTGACAGGGAAAGGAAAGAGCAGGGGAAGAGAAGAGTAGGGCCTAGCATTTGGGAGTATCAGAGAGTGTGAGGAGAAAATGAAGAGCGGGGCTTAGGGAGAAAGAGAGGACGCGGCATCTTCCCGGTGTGAGGGAGGTAGCACCTGAAAGAACGTCGTGCTTAGGAGTTGGATCCTCTTCAATATTCCTCAAGAAATGCAGGTTTAGATTGGAATGACCTACACTTTTGGTCTCTTTAAATGTGACATTGCTCCAGGACTGGGCCCGTGGAATGTTGGCTTGTGTTACAGTTACGGGACAGCCCTTAAACTGCATCCCCTTCCTGAAGATAATGAAAAACATCTTAAAGAGTAAAAATGATTTTTCTTTTTCCTTATACTGCATAGGCCTTAGGCTAACACCATGCTTTTCAGTGAAGAGAAGGAAAAGGGGTTTGGGGAAAGCAGAGCCAAAGACCTAGGAAGGCTCTAGAAGCAAGTTTCTGGTTTGGCTTTGCCCCTTATTTGATCAGTAACCAACCACATGATCAAGGGCCATTAACTATCCTGGTGACCCAAAGAAACCGAATAACCATATAATCTGTAGGTAAAATCCTTGGGCCAGTGGAGGGCAGAACATTCTGGAAATAGTGACTGTCATAAATTGTTCGATAATGACCCTCAACAAATCCTGCCTTCCTGTGTCCAGGCATGTTTACAATATGATGTTGTCGCTCCTTTCAAACAGAGCTTGGCCCATGGCTCTACCCCCTTGAATCCATGCCGCCCTTGTGACTTGTTTTGACCGAGAGAATGCAGCAAAAGTGAAGTTGCACGAGTTCTGAAGCCTGGGCCTCAAGAGACCCTGCAGCCTCAGCTCTCATGCTTGTAAAACCTAGAGAACTCCATGCTGAGAAGAGCCCAGTCTAGCCCACAAGGATGAGAAAGCGCAGTAGCGAGCTGAGGCACCAACGGCCAGACACGTGAATGACGTCGTTGGGCCCTCCAGCCCCAGCCAAGCCATCAAATAACTGCAGCTACGTGAGTGATCCCAGGCAAGACCAGCTGGTGACGAGATTACCAGCCCACCATATTGCGAAAAATAATAAGTCATTGCTGTTTGGAGGTGGTTCGTTTCTCAGCAATCAGTACCTGAAAAATTTTCCCCAAAGTCCCCAGTAACAAATTGCTCTAGACAAAAAGACCTGACACAGAAGGCCAAGGTAGCTGTGTCCTCCTCGCTGTCTCTCTCTCTCCTGGACCCACAGCTCAATCCAGGTCTCTCAAGCTAATCAAAACTGTGACATCAATCCAGTGTGGCTTTGGCCCTTTCTTTGTTCTTGTTAATTATTCTTTCTTTCTTTCTTTTTTTTTTTTTCCACTATAACCTTCAGATAAGTCAGAAAGTTCTTGTTAAGTAGTCTTTTGTCCTTCCAGGAGTTTCTATCCTCCCTACAGAAACTCCTAAAAGTGCCAGGGCCACCGCAAGGGGAGCTGGTCACCACCAGGCTTCCACCAGGCAGGGCTCCGTGTCTAAGAGGGCTTCCTCCTCCGGCTCTCAAAACCTTTTCTTCCCTGAATACCCTGCTCCCATCTTGCTGTCACAAGGGGAATGGTCCACATCAGTTGATGTGCTAAGGTGTGAAGGACCGATGAAATTTTTCTGCAGTGTTTATTAATAACGATATTATTAGAATCCTGTGTACCTCTGGCATGTGCCACCACTAACTTTACACTGCTCGGGTGAGAGGGATGTAGGAGGAAAAGAATCAGAGGAGGGAAGGAATTTGCCTGAGGTCACAGAACAGAGAAAAAATAGAGCTCAACTCTAAAGATGGAGTTTTTCCAGTATTTAACATCACCCGATCTATAGGTGTGACGTAGGAGACCTAATTTTAGAAACTGTGCCAGGAAAAGGAAGGAGATAGTTGGAACATGTTTAGTCATTCGGTCGATGTCCGTTGAGCGCTCGTTGTCCTGGGGCACCGTGCTAGCCGCAGTAGGAGCTACATATAAGAATCCTTGAAGATTTTTGAGCAAGTGAGCACACGATGATGTTTTTCCCCTGGAAGGTCACTGTCCCAGTAGCCTAGGAGAAGAAATTAGAAAGTGGGGCGCACAGCTAGGAGGTTACTTCAGTGCCTGACCTAACGCAGGTTAGAAAGTGGAAACAGATAAAATTCCCAGAATTGTAGCTATGTAGTATTTGAAAGATTGGATTTAAAACCTCCTCTCTCTGATGACATTTAATCATAAGCATCTGTTACGGACTGAGTGGGGCCAAGCTCTAGAATTAGACAGAAGTGGATTTGGATCCCTGTTCTATCCTTTAAGAGCTATATAACTGTGGGCAAAATACTGTACCTTCTAAATCTCAGTTTCTTCATATTTAAAATGGAGATCATAATAATACCAACCTCGGAAGACTGTAGCGAGTATTGAATATGCTTGCATATGAGTGTTTGCCCTACTTGCAGGCTTTTGCTATGTTTCTGTGGTCGTCTTTCCTCTGCCTCCGTGTGTGGTGTCATTGGGGTGTGTTTGAATGATTGGCCAAGCATTATAGAGTCTTCACGTGTTCCCAACTTGCATGCATTTTACCAATCATTTGCGATTTTAAGAGGTCTTATTGAGTATCCAACATTACCCTTGGGTCTGCACAACACACATTTTGGTTTAAGGAACTCAATTATCTGAGAAACTCGGGGCATCTCAGATTCCGGAAAATTTGCCTCAAGGGATTAATCTATTTAATTGGGAAGGTAGCAATCATATTCCCTCCCCCTGCAAACTCCTCTGAAATTTCAAAGTTTCGCTCAGTGTTTGAATTGAGTCATATGTCAAGAAAAACACATTGCATTCCTTTGACATAAGACAAACGCCATGTGTTAAGTTTATTTTTAAATGGTGGATAAGAACAGGGAGACCATGTTCCAGTCTGAGAAAATATTGGTGCCGTGGTGTCGGTGAGGCAGGTTATGGTTTAATTCATACCTGTGGATTAAAGAATGAAAAATGAACCCACATCCACGCCCTGACATCTGTGTAAATGGTGCATAGGGACGGGGGCCTGTCTGCCTGCCTTAACGTTCTTGGGTTAAAGTAAATACTGAAAGGCTTGACATCTTTCCTAAGCCTAACAAAGCTGGCACAGCTGGTGCGCAGATGCATCGCAGGGTGGGTAGACGGTCTTAGGGGTTGGGGGGACGAGACAGAGAAAGATGTCTTGGGGCCTAGGGGAGTTGGGAGAAATAATGGCAAATGTCTGCTTTTACCCAGGATTGCCCTCGTGCACAACTGAAAAATGGATGAAGCAGGAAGTCCCCCTGCCCATCCTCTTTCTGGCCATACTGCCAACACTCTCCCCATCCAACCCGCCTCTTCCTCAGTGTTCCGTCTCTCCGAATGCGATCCTGAGTGCAGTGTGCAAGCATCTCTTAACCCTAAAACTACACCTTCCCTACCCCTCGGCCGTCCCTCTTCCTGTCCCCATCCTAACCACACCTGGGCGAGGAGATCTGGTTGCACATTTGTCAGGGCAAGCGATTGGAAACGACCTAAATGTCTGGCAATAGATGAAATAAGGCATGGTAATTCTGTATCGTTCTGAGATTTCTTGTTTGTTAAATGGAACCGATATTAGCTGCTTACGACATGGTGTTCCTTGAGGATTCAGTAAGAACAGTTCTTGGCAAACAGTCAGCAGTCCATAAGTTGTAACTGCTATCATTATTATTGCTAATTATTATTATCATTATCATAATATTATGACTACATGGAATATTATGCAGCTGTTAAAAAGAATGAGCTATGTTAGTCTGTAGTGACAACCATATTAAGGGCAAAAAGTGCAAATGCAAAACAACAGTGTATTTCTGTATTTTGTTAGTAATAATTAAATTTATTATTTTAATATCTTACAATATTTCTACGAGGAAAGTACAACAATTAGGATAATTTTATTTTTGACCCATAAAAATGACAATTTCATATGATTCATGCTAATATACCATTTGTATTTTTTATTTTTATATTCATAACAGCACCAATACCGAGAACACACTTCCCCTACTTGTCTCATTTTGACAAGCCTTTCAGACATTCAAGTGGAACTGGAAAATAAAAATTGTGCAGAAACAGCATTTATATTTTTTTAAAAATCTTCATAAAACAATATTATACAGTTCTTTGGATATACATATATGTATGAAAACATAGAAAACTGTCAGCAAATGCATAGACCAAACCCCTGAAAAAGTGAAGTGGATAAAATTTGGGTTTTTTTTCTGTTTCTTGGATCTCTTGAAAAATTGAGGTGGTATGTGTTGGGGTTAGAGGAGGGAACAACCTGAGCCTCATCCCTAATGCCTTCATGTTGTGTAGGAATATATACTCATGTACCTGTTACTTGTGCTATAAAAAAAAATACTTTAAAAGAGAAGGAGAAAGCCACACTCAGGTGTTCACATTTAACCAAGCCAGGTGCATTTGTTCTTGAGCAGACATGACCTGAATCTCACAGCCTTCGAAGAGGAGGGCCCCTTAGGGACCTGCTAGTACAGGTGCCTCATCTACACATGAGGGAACCGAGGCTCTGCCAAGGGAGGTGAGTAGCTCAAGGTCATGTAGCCAAGGCAGGAGGGAGGGAAGGACAGAGGGCGGGAACAGGCGAATATACCAACTGTATACCAGCCTTGGGGTCGGGATAAGTAGTTGGAAAGAAACTAGCTAATGCTGCAGATAAACTAGGGTTAGGGGAGCACAGAGGTCCGAAGAAGGGGAGATGGATCAGGATGTCAAGAGGTTTTGCAGCAGAGACCCACAAAAATCTTAGCATGCAAGTTCCTCTGGCTTTCCCCTTCCCACTGCTTCCCAGGGAGCTCCTAGGTTTGCCTGCTCACCTTCTGGGGCCTTTGGTTGTGTTAATGCTGGGAATAGCAGAAAGAGAAGTGGAAAATATCCAGAAAATCTCGACGTTAGAAAAGATGAAGTCCTTCATGAAAGAAAATAACTGATCCAGAATGTCGAGGGGCAGGAGTCAAGAAAGAGCCATGCCAGAGAGAGTTTGAAAGGAGTAGGGGGTTGGGGAGATGCCGCAAGAGTTGGCCGCACTCCAGAGACGATGGGACAAGAGGGAGAAAGAGGACTTCACAACATTTCTGTAGGTTAGGAATGGAATCCCCTTTGCTCAGTGTTTCAGGAGGCTTCAGCAAAAATTTAAATTGCCCTTCAATATTTTCTGAATGTCAGACTTGGTGTTGCATTGAATGGAACAGTAGCCCAAGTTCCTAACAGTGGCACTAAGAATCGCCGCTGCTGATGGAAACGGAAGGAGATAAACAACACGCTGAAAGGCCACAGTAATGTTCGGAACGGGACCTGAAGCCCTCTCTCCAAATTCTTCCCTTCGACCGCCTTCATTGCTTGCTCTCATCCCTTTGTTTCTTGTGCAAAAATTAAAACGAGGTGTGGATGTATAAAGCCCACAATTGAAACAACTGTTTACTCCAGTGATTTTTTTTAAAAAAGGATTTTATAACAGCATCCATTGCCTCCCAGGAGCACACTTGCCTGACTTCTCTCATCTCAACGAGGCTTTCAGACTTTCACTGGAGCTAGAAAATAGCAACGTGCAGAAACAGCACATGTGTCGAACCATCACAAGTTGAAGAATAAAATACATACACATACACACTCCCAAGGTGAGGGGGAAAAACCAACGCATGTCCTTGGTTTGTGCTGGCAGAGTACCAGGTGGAGGGCTTAGGGACTTACCACATTTGGTGTCCTGTATAAAGGTTAAGGTCTTTCTACTTTGTTTATGCACCTACCACAGAGCCTTGGTTTATCTGCCTTTGGTGACCTCAGTCTGGTAAATGGATTTTATATGCTACATTTTCCAGACAGATCAGAATATGCGTTGACATTCGCGTGCCAAAGATTACCTGGGTGGCACCTTCTTATAAGAATGGAAATGATTCCCTTGGATCCCGCACACGGTGAACGAAGAATAAACAACCTTGTTGAAATAGTGTACATGACATGGAACGCTGAAAGCCTTTGGTTTGCTTGCTGTAGTGCAAAAATATGAGAAATATTTAATCTTTAAAAATACACAATGGTATCATAATTTTGCTGCAGGTTCAAAGAGAGAACAATATAACTTAGTGTATTCAAAATGTAATGTCATTGTATATTTTCAAAATGCAAACAGCAGAGAGTTTGATGAATAGCTAAAGAGCGCCAGACCGTATCTTATCCTTATAAAAGTGTCTCCCGTGAATGTTAACTGTATCTCTCAGAACATTCTTAATATACACCACAGCTGACTGTGTGGACAACAACTCTGTAGAAATGTATATGCCTACTTGGTGTGCGGTCTTTGTCCATTCAAAGTGAAGGTTATATAAACTTTCAATGCCCAGCCTTTTGCTTTTGAACAAGGAAACAAATCTAAACATTTATAATTTTCCAGATCTCTTATATACCTAGGGTTTAAAAAATTCTATTTTTTGACACAATATTCCTCTGTTTATTTAAATAATCAAACCACACTATTTATAATCTATCTTTATCTGTTTTAATCCATGTTTGATGTTTGTGTATTTTAAACTATATTAGTTCTATATCATAAAATTGATGTATGCTCATTGTAAAAAAGAATTTGTATGGTGTGTGTTTAATTCAGCTACAAGTAACAAAGACATAAATGTATGGGGATTTATTTGCTCTTGTAAAGTCCGGAACCAAGCAGTGGAGATATTAGCACTATCTAATAGAACTTTCTGTGATGATGGAAATGCTCTATTATTCTTGTTGTCCAATCCAGTAGCCACTAGCCACAGGCAGTTATTGAACATTTGAAATGTGGCTAGTAGGGCTGAGGAATGGAATTTTTTGTTTTATGTAATTCTAATTAAAGTTAAAATATCCATATGTAGCTCGTACTAGTACCATAGTAAACAGCAGAGCAGTAGTGGGTTTGGTATGAAGAAGACTCACAAGCCTTCATCCTAGCCTTCTGCTGTTCATGGCTTCCACCCTCCGGATCTCCTCATGGTCCAAAGTGGCTGCTGGGGCCACACGACAAATCCACATTCCAGGCAGCCGAAAGAAACATGGGCAAAAGGGCTAGTCCCTTCCCTTCTAAGGAGCCTTCCTGGCTGTCCAATACATCACTTCTATTTACAGGTGACCCAGAAGTTAGTCACATGACTATGCCATGCCACAAGGAGTCTGGGGAATGTTTGGGGTTGGTCTGTTTGTCTTTGGTGTGTTTTGTTTCATTTCATTTTGACTGAAGAAGGGATGTGAGGGCAGGCAGTTAGCAGTCCTGCCACAAAAATGTATAAAGTCCACCATTCCTGTCCATTTCCCCATTCCCAACCTGAACCCATTACTAATCCTCAGACATAACTGCCATTGATAATTGTACATAAACACCTATTTTTTTTTACATATTGCATTTTTATAATATATTTGAATGACTTCCAATGATAGTATATATAGATCTACATAGTTCTACTTTATTCAGTATATAATAAATTCCATGAGGATAGGAATTTTGCCTGCTTTGTTCATCTTCGCGCCCTATGTATGGTAGGCATTGAAAAAAACCAGCAGCATCATGTCTCATTTTATGGATATGCCATAATTTATTTAACCCATTCTTTCCTCCTAACTCCCAAAATAACAAACCCCCGCCCAAGAAGAAGCAACTTTGCTTTGTTCTCTGAGAACTCTGGAGCATTAACTAAATTAGCTATTGCCCTGACAATCCAATTTCCTAAATGTCTTTCCAATCAACTGCAAAAATTGATTGTCTCCACTTCACTGTGATTTGATTCTGTTGTTATAACAACTCAAAAATATGTATCCCTGGGTCTGTTACTCTGGCCACGAAGGTCTGGAGGGACTTAGAAGCAGCACCAGCTAAGGAAAAGTCAAACTAGCTAGAAATTCTCTTAGGAAAGAAAAGAAATCACTTCTTTTTGATTTCCAGACATTCTTTTAGTACAGGGACAGTCTACAGCTGGAGAAACATGGCTATGATTGAGACTTAGAAGCAGAGTTCAGGGAAGGGACTTCAGGGAAGTTCAAAACCAACCCAGCCCTCTTCTGATCCCTGTGGATTTTTGCATGGAAAAATGAGTGGAAAAGTGTAGTTGAAGAAATAGAGAGACAGGCAAACAGGAAAGAAGCAACAACCCCTGAAAGTTCATTTCCTTATCATTAAGAGAGTGACGGTGTCCCTCGCCTCCCAGTGTTGTGACGTGAATCAAACGAAATCATCACTGTATCCACCCATCGTACGTTGCCCGGCACACGGCAGCACTCACACAATCAGAACTACAAAGGTGGGAAGTATTCATGTGTTTCCAAAACACCGGAATGGCTCCTGAGATCCAGTGGGTCGATTTCAAGGGAGAGACCTTTACAACAGTAGAGTTGCCCATCCAGATGGAATAACTCAGACTGGCACGGCCTGAAGTGTGGCACATTGTCATATCTCTATAAAGGCGTCCTTACTGATGCATAGTCCAGACGTACTTGAGTGGCTCCCTCGCTGCTGATCGAGGCACCCTTGGTACCTGGAGGACGTAGAGACCAGTACAATATGCAGGACAGTCGCATCCCACAAGACCCTATGCTCAACAACCCAGGCACCAGGAAATATTTCTAAATCAGAGTTTTCCATTGACCATCTGTACCAGAAATACTTAGGGCTGCTAGTTAGGGTCCAACTAGACACGCAAAATCAGAATCTATGGGGGTGGGGCCCGCAGACCTCCAGTTTAACAAGGTTATCGGGGACTTTCATGCACAGGAAAATTTAAAAACCATTGTCCAAGGAGGATTTAACTTGAATAACAATAACTGAATTGAATAATTGAATACTTTTTAGAATCTATCTTGTTGAAGGGACACAGTTGACTGACACTAGAATACAAAGAGTATTCTAGGGGTACATATGTACCTTTCCTCAAGGATGAGCCAACAACACAATGTGATGAGCACAGGATAGAGGTAAGTAGGAGCTCCAGAGAAATAGCAGAGAAGAGGGAGTGATTAACTCTGTCAGGCATTGCTAGAAGAGGCTTTAAAGGAGAGATGATATCTGAGCTGGGTTTTGAAGACTGAATAGGAGTTCAGCAAGTTGCCAATATGGCACAATACATATTCTGGGGCAGTACTTCTCAAGCTTTACTTGCCTGAAAGCCTGTTAAAATGCAAGCTCTGTTTCAATAAATCTGGGGTAAGATCCCAGGTGATGCTGATGGTCCATTGATCACGCTTTGAGGAGCAAAGTTCTAGAGGGAGAAATGGCATTGATCTTAACAAATCAGACAAGGTTTCTATTCTACCTATAGTGAGGCAGGAATTACACATTATGCAACTGACTTCTCTTTTATGGAGAATAAGCTGACCTCCTCCCTTCTACTCAGGAATATAATGAACTATAATTAAACAAATACATCCCTTAGCATTCCACCCTGGAGCCGGCTACACGGAGTTGCCTGTGTAAAAAGCAACTTGATCCAAAACCCAACTTCAGCAATTCTAAGTATTTGGTAAACTAGCCAGTAAATTTTAGTTGTTACTGGGTTTTGTCTATGTTCTATGTCTTTTGCTATTCTTCCCTTCACCTCAGCCACAGATTTGCTTTTCTTTTATTATATCTTCAAATTAAGGAACAACAGAACATTCTTTCTCTGATATAAATTCTCAACGCTCCTTGGGTCCCTCCTTTATAGTACGCCTTGGGGAAGCTGCGAGAGATTGACTCTCTCCTTGTTACCTTTGTTATCTTCTAAGTGATTTTCCCTGTAATTATAGCTCCAAGCTTAACCTTTCTCTTGGGCTCCAGACTATCCTGCCAGACGGGGGCAGAGCATGGAACTGTGGTTGTGAGCACAAACCTCGGAGGTACACAATCCTAGATTAAAATCCTGGCTCTGGCACTAGCTGTGTGACCTTAGGCAAATTACTTAACCTCTCTGTCTCAGTGTCTTCATATGTAAAATGGTGATAATAAGAACACCTATTTCTGAAAGGATTAAATAAGCAAACCTAAGTAAAGGGCAAGTACTTGGTTCATTAGAGTTATTCAAAAAAATGTAGCTGTCGCAGTCCTCAGACTCGCCCAGCCTGGTCCAATAACCGCCATTTCAGTTCCAATCTCTGTGCGGCCCCACACACACCCACCTTCAACATTGCTTTTCTTACCCTTATGTCCTACCCTATTTTTTGCCTGAAGCCAATTCCTGCTATATATTTCTCATAAAGGACTTACTTTTGTTTGCACAGAAGGACAAATACACCGACACAAACCACATGTTTGCTATCTCACCACGTTTCCTTGTAAGCCTCGTGGACAATCGCAGCAAGCCAGGGGAAAACCACCGTGGGGAGAAAATGTGCCCGGACGCCCTTGCCAAGCCAAGGCGTGGCCATGACAACCTGTGCACACACCTGGCTAGAACTGAGATTTTTCTGTTTGGGGTTTGGCTTTCTTAACTACTGATCAGATCTAATCTGTCTTATGTATTTGAAGTATCTCACTACTGTTTTGTGTCCTGCAGTACGGTTGCATATTGCTACAGCAACAGGCATTCCAGCCTCTCAAAAGGCTGGCCACTTCTTGCAAGATGGACTGATGACACTTAAGTTGTGACTTGAAACACTTAAGTAGTTAACCACTTTGCTCTGAATCAATTCACTCCTTCCACGCTTATCTCTGCAAGTGTCTCGACTCATCATAGCTGAAGATTCAATGTAGCCCACACGTGGGAAGGCAGGAGTTTTGTTTGTTGTGTTGTGACGTTGCCCTTTGTCCTGGAATAGGACAATGGCTGGGTAACGAACTATGAGGAGGGGACAGAAAACTGACCTCCGATTAATTTTCTTCCTCATATTGATTTAGGGGAGGTGAACTTTATTTCCCAGCCTAGGCTGGGACTTTTCAAACTTTCAAAGATTTATTGATTCATTCAACAAACTGTTGCCTGAGGGCCTCCTGTGCATGTGGGTAGGGTACACCAGGGTTATGCTGATTCCAGCACGGCCCAGGGTTTCTCCAGGGCAAAGGGCCAGGGCAGCATGCGGCTGGAAAGCGGAGGGCCTCAGCACCTTCCACGAAGCCTTTGGTCAGGACCAAAGAGTGCCGTTTCTCCTTTAGTTATTTATTTGAGGTGGTTTGGGGTGAAGGTCCTACTCTGAGGATTTGAAGAGGGACTGAAGTCACCCCTTGGAGCTGCTACTGACTGTGAAATAAAACCAAACAGGATGCCTCCCTTCAAGGCGGTTGCAATCTAGTAATGGGAGAAACAGACCCTAAATGAGGAAGCAAACAAAAAATTGGATAAAGACAACAAGAAGAGCTTTTAAGGAGACGAATAAAGCAGCGTGACAGAGAGTAATGAGGAAGACCGAGGCAGGTGACATTTACACTTAAGGAGACATTGGAAAACAAGGAGTCAGGCACACAAAGAACAAAGGAACGGGTTTGTGAGCAGGTGGAACAACACCTGGGCCTAGAGGTGGGAGCAGGTTGGAGACTGTAGCACGGGAAACAGGGATGAGGAGCACAGGCCGGGCCGGAGAGGAGAAGGGAGCTACATCCCACAAGCTCCACGCTAAGGGGTGTGTGTTTTATACCAAGTGCAATGGAAAAACCACTAAAAGGTTCTAAAGAGTAGGACTCCCTCCTTTTTAGTATTATTATTGTTGTTGTTGTTATAGGAAATCTTACCTGGAAGACCCATATTTAAGATGCTTGAAGCAGACCAGCTCTGACTGAAGTGAGGACAGGGACCCAGAGAGGCCTTCTCCTCCGGAGCCACCTCCCTGGAACCTCCCCTCTGCGGGCCACAGTCAACCCACCATTTGAGGCAAAGGGAGCCGTGGCTGATAGTCAAGGCTGAAAATGATTTCAACTCGGGAAGAGTGAAAAGACTGGCGTCAGGACCCAGAGCCCAGCTGCTCCAGAGAAAGAGGATTTGGATAACGGGGACTGAGACCGTTGCATGATTTCTGTTAGCGTCGTTTAGCACTTGAGGCCAGGATTAGACAAAGCGAGTGATTGGAACTAGGTGAGATGGGCGTGCCCAAGGCTCTAAGATGCTGGCTATGGGTCCAGGTTGGCTAAGAAAGAATAAAATAGCTCAGGAGAGGATTGGGAGAAGAACGTAAGTCAAGGAAAGAGAGTCCCCAAGAGGGGAAAGGGAAGTTTAGCTGACCAAGGGCATAGAAGAAGTGGGAGAGATTTAGGGGCTGCTGGATAGAGATATTCTGGGTGACGAGATCTAGAATGCAGCTTGTGACTTACTAGGGCAAGGAAAGATCAAGGCTGCTGGAGCGTAGGAGACCCAGGAACTGTGAGGCCATTGGACGGTTGGGCGGCAGGACTGCTGGAGTCATGCAGGAGACGGTAGGAGGGACAGAGAGGGAAACCGCAGGCTGGATGTGGATGAGAGTCCATCAGCGTGTGCTGGGGCGACAGGGGGAAGAGGGCAATAGAACCGAATTATGTGGTCTTCAAGAGAAAAGTTCCTTTACTTTAATTTAATCTAATCAACATTTCAGACACCCAAGACAGTATAAAGAAAATGCAATAAATACCTTTGTATCTGACACTCGGCTTATGAAATAACACCTTACACCAACTACTGTAGCCTCTTGTGTAAATCCTCATAGATTCCTCCCCCTTCTTCCTTCCCCCAAGATAACCCCTGTCCTAAATATAAGGCTTATCATTTCCAAGCATCGCTTTATATTTTTACTACATATACACGTATCCTTAAGTGAAGCTTTGTTTTCCATGTTTCAAAATGTTATGTAAATGATTCACTATATACTTTTCTACAATATGCTTTTATCATTCAACATTAAATTGTGAGATTCATCCAAGTTGCTGTATATGTATATATATGTACACACACCCACAAAGAACATATGGAGAGAGAGAGAATTCATGGTCACTGCTGCATAGTTTTTCATTATATGAAAATACAATCAATTTATCCTTTTTCCTCTTGGAGAACATTAAGTCATTTCTAATTCGTCTCATTTCAAACAGTGCTCCAGTGAACGTTTTTGTGCATATCTTCTTATGCACATATCTTCTTATGTAAGAGTTGCTCTGGACTGATCTAGCAGTGAAACTCTTGGATCATACTGTACGGGCTTCTGCTGTGACTAGATACTGCTAAATTGCTCTTCTGTGTGGTTGTAAACATTTATATTCTCTCTAAGAGTCTAAGTTTTCATCACTCCAGATTATCATTTCTACTTAATAAAATCCAACTTCTTAACTGGGCACGAAATGCTATTTACTATGGTTTTGGCATGTTTTTCCCTAATTACTAGTGTGATTGAGCATCTTTTCATATTGTGGGGGGACATTCATGTTTCTTGGTCTGTGCCTTGCTTCAATGCATCTATTACCCATTTTCTTTACATTGGAGGGGTTTCTTAATCGGTACATAGGACCTCATTATGTATTCTAAATGTGGCTACTAAACAATTTAAACTTACATATATGCCTCTGGAGTGGCACAAAAGCTCTGAGGCACCACATGTGAGCTCCATGTATAGTAACAAAGAAAAGTAGACATTTGCTTTTGATAACATTTATGGGGAGCGGGTGAAGGAAGCGACCAGATCCATATCTGTGTGGCTTCCAGAAAGCCACAGCTTTGCAGGTTTATCTTCACCAAGAGGAGGATCTGCTTCATGGGGCCACGGCATGTGCTTCTCTAAATATCCTGGTAGTTGAATCCAGCCTGAGCAAAACATTTCAAAGCCTTTGGCAGAAGCAAGATTTTAAGACAATACATCATCCTTTGCATCCTTCAACAGTGTTTCTCACACTAAGCCACATGGTCTCAGAAAGAGTATTCACAAACCAAGATATCTACAAAAATATTGTTTGACCCTGAACATTTCTATTGTTCCTTCCAGAGATTGATTCCTTTTCCCTCCCTCCAGTTTCCCAGGACTAAAGCACCTGAGTATGTGGATAACAAGGCAGGGGACCATTGTGTTGACATGAGACAGCTGGGTGACCTCCCAGCCCGAGCAGCTAGGGCTTTTTGGTGACTGAGAAAGCTAAACTGACTTGAGCGGATGGTACACAAGTCCTTTCAAAGAAAATGGGAGGAAAATGCCTAAAAACTAAGTAGCCAACAGAGAGGGTAGAAGAGCTAGCCTGATTTGCCAAGGAAGCTGGACAGGCCACTCAATTTATTATAGAATATATATAAGAATCAGACAAACATGACATTCCAGGTATCAGGTTGTACAAAGACTTCTGCTAATTCAAGCATCTGAACTGGCTAAGTTAGTGTTCCCACCCTAAGGAGACTTTATTGTGAATGGTGCTGTCTATCTATAGCATGCGAACAGTAGTAATCTGTAATAAACAGAGTTTATTTTTCCTGAAAATATAATTATTATGAGTCACTCATTTGTTTCCAATCACAAGTTATGAAATAGGTTGTATCCGCAGGATATAATAATGTCAAAATTTAGCTTTAAAAACAAGCAGTGACTTTTAAGCCTGGGGCTTTACAGAAAACAAGGCAGATCAAGTCCTCATGAGAGTTTGTCACTTTCTAGCTCTACAACCTAGGGGAAAGGCCACTTTATTTCTCTCTATCTCAATTTCCTCACCCATAAACTAAGGGAAATGATGTTAATACTTTCTAAAGATACAAGCCACAATTTTCCTTTCATTTGGTTATTTTTAGCTCATGTCAGTGGAAATTTCTATAGAAAAGCTATGAGCATCCATGTGCCCCGCAAATGCTGTGGTCCCCTTGTCTGACAATCTGGGAAACCAGAGAAAAAAAAGAACCATCTCTGGAAGGAACAGTGGAAATATTCTGGCTCAAATGAGACTGCTGTAGATCTATTGCCTTGTGGATAGTGTCCAAGGACATTTTAGTTTATCTTGAGAAGTGCTGTAACCAACCCAAGGACTCCTAGACCTAGTTAGAGATCAAGTGACATAATTTTAAGGTGATTTTGTTTTCCTCCATGAAATTCATTAGTTATTATTCTGAAAGGACTCAATCAACTGATTTATTTTCCTGCTATGCTGACTAAAGAGGTACCTTTCCATTTGTAGAAAATTTATTGCTTTAGGCATGAATTCTCTTCTCCTGGATATAGCCTATTTTGGTTTTTTTTTTCCTTCTATTTTCTTTTCTTTTTTTTTTTTTAAATAAGTTTTGGTGGTTTTTATAATATTAGAAAATGTAGATCAGAAGACTTGCACATTATCTTGGAATTCAATTACTAGGTTTTTTTTAACACCAAATCTTGGAGTCGAGGCATCTGAGTTTCTTCCTCGTTGTTTTGTCCTGTTTTGCAAACAGCGAAACCAAAACGAGTCCTTAGAAGACAGTGAACCTCATAGCCTGGAAAAGTTTATTGTCTTGCAAGATCTTTCAAGGATTTCTAAGGTCTGAGGACAGGAATTTAAGTGGCCTCAAAAATATTCTACTTTCAGCAGGACACTTGTATTCAACTGGGAGGCAGAGACTGAGTTTTAAACAATGAGGGAGGCCCTTCCCTCTTGCTACTAGTGAGATTTCAGAACTGGTCTTTGCCATGGGGGAGGGAAGAAAAGGGGAGAAATTCCCTCAACAATGACCACCAATGTTAAAATGCTGAGCTGCAATTATGGCTCAAGGAGATGCCCAGCTGGAAATATTTGAAAGATTTTGATACCCAGTGGAAAACTCCGGAAGGGGTTCTGGGGTTAGAGGTCATGTGTGGAGCCTTACAGGCTACGTGTGACAGAGTTGTTTTTCTATCAGCACTCGACAGGTGATTCGTGGACATCACATCTGCCTCCTGCGGGATCTGACAAAATGTCAGGGCTCTGTGCCCAGCCGAGTTTAGCATCACTCACTTCAGGCCCTTGTACAAACAGTTGCAAGTCTCCAGGCCCTTCCCTTCCATTCAGGCTTTTTTTTTTAAAGTTAAACAAAGTCACTGACCATCACAAAGAAAATATTTAAAGCATTGTATGGGGTAGAAAAGGGGAGTGCAAAATGGGACTGTTTACTTTGCTGTGTTTGGATTATAAAAAAATATTCACACCTGAGTGAGGCCTCAGGCTGATGAAGAAACCCACCAACTATTTGAAACAAACACAATTTCATACTTTTCATAACTCCAAGTCATTTCAGCATATATTGCCAAGACCGAAAATTAAAGCACGAAGAAGAAAAAGAGCAAAGTATTCCGTGGGCGATTAACCACAGGAGGAAAATTGCTAAATTGGTTGACTCTCACCACCAATCCGTGATGTATTTCGTTTCTGCATTCAGCAACCTTGCTGGAGGTGGAGTATCTCTCAAGTAGCAGTTAAAGAATTGATGGCGCTGATAGACTGCTCCAACACAGAAAGTGAAAAAGTAGGCGGTACGTTTCACCTCCACGTTTGTGCCAAGTGTCAAAACTGGAACAAAAATCAAAGTCAGGAAAATTAGCATGATCAATTGTGTAAAAAAATGTGGTCAGGTCAGCCTTATTAAGGGAAGTTTCTTGTTTTTAACTATGGTCAGCCCAGTAGCATAGTAACTCCAGAGGACCCAAATATTGATTGAGTTTCCAACACTCCAAAGTCTGCTCACTACATGGAGACAGTTCCTATCAACAAATAAATGAGACATTTGCTGCTTCACACTGTACAGTTAAGTTCATCTTCTTAAGAGATCTTCAAAAGTAATTACCTGGCTATTTTTAGAGCCATCGAAAGTACTGTTTCCTTGTGCATTTCCCTGGCAGAGCTGTGTAGAGTTATTTGCTAGACGTTGATTTCCTGGAATTCAGGGTTGGCTTAGGGACGAAGTTAGTTGCTTGCAGTTGCCAACTGGTAGCCAGACACTGCAGCAGACACAGCCAACGAGGTTCCTCATGTGATGGGTGAGCTCCATGGGTGGTCCTCACATTTGCATAGCTGACTTGCCCACAGAGATGCCAGGCAGATCCAGAGCAACTGTACTATTTGGTCAATGTTGGAAAAAATACATGGAGAGCCATTTTCTTAGATGAAGCCTGGTAGGTTTGTATGAAAGTTTTAGACTGAAAATTGGGCCCCTAGGTTTGCCTTCTCCCTGTAGACACCGGGTTTGGTTACCAATCACAAAGCCATTTTGTGGTGTGTCCCAACAAGTATGTTAATTTTGTTTGGAATGGCAGAAACATTTATGGAGCGAGGACTGTATGCTGGAGGAGGAATGAGGCCAGACTCAGAAATGAATGAAGCAGGGATCCTGCCCTGAAGAAAGTTCTCTTCTGTCAGGGAGATGAATCACAGACTGGTGATTTTTAACACCTGAAAGAGCTATGGAAGTTCTAAAGAGCCAATTCTGTGAGGTTAGCAGAGAAGGAAGGTGATTCAGAGAAGATACTAAATAAAGTAGGGTTTCTCAACCTTGGTGCTATTGAAATTTTGGGCTGATGTTATTTGGTGTGGGAGTCTGTCCTCTTTGTTGTGAGATGTTGAACTGCGTCCCTGGCTGCCCCTCACTAGATCCCTGTAGCACACAGACACACACACACACATTGTGACAATCAAAAATATCTCCAGACACTGCCAAATGTCCTTCAAAGGGGAAAAGTCATCATGGTTGGGAAGTATGCGTCTACAGTGTTGTTTCTCAGAGTTGGACCAAAGGTGAATTGCATCAGAATCACCTAAGTGGCATTAACATTAAAAATGATGTATCGTAGGCTTCACCCTGGCCCTGCTGAATCAATCAATACCTAGAAGTCAGAAGTCTGACTTTTAGCAAGTTTCCCAAGGGATTCTTATGCTCACATTGCTGTAAAGACAGCTGCAGCATATGAGCTTTACCTGTTTGGTAAAGTTACCTTTCTGGGATCAAAGGACAGAGTATGACTAATGCTTATAAGGGAGGCTCTTGGGAACTTGAAGTTGTTTACCTCTACAGATGTGATTCTGGGCTGACTTCTTCCCTACATTGAATTTTGTCCTATGTCAAAGTTATGCCAGATGGAGGTTTTTCATCTTGAACACACGTAAGAATCACCTAAGGAGCTTTAAAACTTATGCATGCTTCAGCTCCACCCCCAAGAGAGTCTGATTTGATTAGACTGGGATATAGCTTGAGCATCACGGTTTTTTAAAATCTCACTGGGTGACTCTGTTTCCAAGGTTGAAAACCACTATCCTAGACCAGATTCTCAAACTTGAATGTGTTTAAGACTTACCTGCAGTGCTTATTATTAATAAAATATAGGCTCCTGGGCCCACTCTCAGGATCAGAGATTAAGTAAGTACGGAGACCAGACCCAGAAAGCTTTATTTTTAACAAGTTCATAACCAGCCCCAACACCTTCACCCTCACACAAACACTCATGCACATACAGCCAGGTGATTCAAAGTACGTCATTTACGGAGCCGTTTGAGGACTACTAGGTTACAGTGCTTGGTTATTATCTACTGTGTAAACAGAAACTATCCCCCTTTTATGAAAGCAGATTGACTCAGTGGGAGGGAGAGACAGAAGCCTGGAGTCCACCACGGAGGGTCTCAGACCCTCACAGTAAGATGATTCCAGAAATCAAGAAATGAAGGTTAGGTAAGAATGTGCAACTGTGGTCTAGGAAGGACAGTCTTCCTACCTATGTACTTATTTTTAATACACAGACAATGAATGGAGGCCATTCCTTGTGTTTTACTAGGAAGCAGTCACCCTCAAAAGGAACTAAATCATTCCTCTGGGAATTGTGGCCAGGCGTGGACTCCAGACCAGCATCTGGAGACTGAAGGGGTACATGCCTCCCGTTCCTGCTGGAACCTGCATTCACTGGTCCTTGTATTCGACATTCGGGGAGAAGCCATTCTATATCCTATCCTCAATTAGACACGGATGATAAAAAGGTTAATAAAAAAACAAGTGCCTGGGCCGGGCACGGTGGCTCATGCCTGTAATCCTAGCACTCTGGGAGGCCGAGGCGGGCGGATTGTTTGAGCTCAGGAGTTCGAGACCAGCCTGAGCAAGAGCGAGACCCTGTCTCTACCAAAAATAGAAAGAAATTAATTGGACAGTTAAAAATATATAGAAAAAGTTAGTCGGGCATGATGGTGCATGCCTGTAGTCCCAGCTACTCGGGAGGCTGAGGCAGAAGGATCGCTTGAGCCCAGGAGTTTGAGGTTGCTGTGAGCTAGGATGATGCCATGGCAACAGAGTGAGACTCTGTCTCAAAAAAAAAAAAAAAAAAAAACAAAAAACAAGTGCCTACTCTAAAGAGGTTGTCTAAGTTTATCATAAATCCCTGCTTAGGAGCTTGCAGAAAATAGAAACACCCCCAAAAGTAGGTAGAGATGGTCAGTGAGTCCAGAATATGTAAGACTTTGAGTTTAATGAGTTTTTTGGTTTTTTTTCATATTTTGCTCTTTGCCACAGTAAACTAATGAGCTAAAGAAAGCAGGTCATGAAAATCCCAAAAGGCAGCCAATCTTAGAGACTGTTCCTCTTGAAGAATTTGATTTTAAGTGGGATGTTTGGGAACCCAAAGCAAATCCCTCCAGTGAGGCAAACGGAAGGTGCCAAACCCACAGCGAGCCAGGATCAAACCCTGGCCACTAGGGTGTTGGCCTGGCTCTGCTTGCGTGGACTTTGCATGTTCCCTGTTCTCCAACTGGACAAGCTCTTTGGATGCTCACCAGAAGGTCAGCTCACTTTCCCTTTCCAAATTGATTGCACTCAGGCTGGTCACACCTGAAATAATAAACCCTGAGGTTACATTTTTCCAAATCACCTCTCTTCTGTCTTTCCCTCCCACCTCGTGGCGGCCCACACTCATTGTGATCTCTTGAGAGAGACATCTGTAAACAGACCACACCATCCTTATTCCCGAGACAGCGGGGCTTTGTGGGCATGGGAGCAGTATTTGAATCCCAGCCCTACCATGGAGAAATGACTTCACCTCTCCAAGCTTCGTTCTCCTCCTGTATAGAATGGGATGAGTAGAGTTGCCAAGACGATTAATGGGGTGGCTCCTTTTTTTTAAATTAAGATTTTAGCTTAAATATACCCCCTTCATAGAAGCATTTCTTGCCCACCCAATTGCTCTCTGTTATGTGACCCTATTTTAATTCTCTGCATAGCGCTTACTATCTTTTTTGTTTGTTTGTTTATGAACTTGTTGATTGTCCTTGAATGGAAGCTTTCAGAAAGCAGGGACTCTGTGTATCTTGTTCACTGCCATATCTTTAGTACCTAGAATAATGCCTGGCACATAGTAGGTGCTCAGTAAACATTTAATGACTCAAATGTGCAAAGGACCTAGTATAGTGCCAGGCACTCAATAAATATTCAATAAATGGTATCATAAGTATTATTTATAATTAGGTTTCTTTGAGATGGCACAAGATTTTGATTCAGAAAGTCTTACTATATTTATAAGATGAGAGAGGTGCCAAGACTGGTGATTGGGGGTCAGGGAGGTACAAGGGAAAAATATTTTTACTGTTATTTGTAATATTTCTGGTATCAAATTTAATACAATCTACTCTGTTTTCTCTCACCCTAATAAAGCACGACTGCTTATCATTTATAAATGAACTATCGTTGATAAAAATGATGTGCCCATAGACATAAGAGTGCCCTCTTGATTTCTCTCTCTTCATCTAACTTTTGTCCTGGTTTTCTGATCTGAGGTTACTGAAAATTGGCTCATGTTACTTACCTCTAGCAACCCCAAACTAACCTTATCGATTTTGCTTTCATCTCACCTCAGGGCAAAGAACAGAGCCCTGAATCTCGGCCTAAACCAACAGCAAGAATTTTTTTTCCTGAAGATGATGTTCAAAAATCATATCATGAAGAGGAACCACACATGGTCCCATGAAAAGCATGGTAGATTTGGGCAGAAGCAATTTTTTGTAGGAGGGTTTTTTAAATCTTAACAACTACATTATAATTAAAGGGGATACAGTAGACAGTTGCAGAAGGCTTTTGTTGAAGGCTCCAGGACTGGTCTGGTGCTGACCTTAAGCTCCTACACTGAGTGATGGCCAGCAGAATCCAACAGGGCGTGCTGTTTATAAACGTCCGACACTCCTTATTATATCCTTGGAATAAGAAAGTCAGAACCAAGATAATAATATATCAAAATCCTGAAAAATTGTGCTCGTTTATCACTAATGGGAAAACACATCTGGCCATTATCACAGCTACCACAGAGCGTGTGGTCTCTGTGTCTTTGTTTTACAGCCATTTCACTGTGTCTGTGTGTCTGAAGAGGGTGGTTGAATGAACTACTACATTCTTGGGGAGACCATTTGTTTCCAAGACTCACAATTAATTACATCTAGAGTCAGAAATTTTTCAGGAATAGAAATGTGGTTTTCTTCTCTTCTTCTGTTGTTCAGGTCACCCTGGACCAGGCTCAGATCTTTTTCAGGAAAGAGACTTGGACCAAAGCAAAAGAAACGACATCAATAATGATAATATTTGCATTTGTTATTTATTGAACACATACTACGTGTAAAGCTCTGAGCTACAGGTGTTACATATGTGATCTCATGGTCAGACCCTCTTCCTCTTTTTCTCTACTAGAAGAGTTAGAACTAGAATTAATAAAGGTTTCTGCCTAGATGTATGCTTTGTGTAAAAAGAACCACCTCGCGCAGTGCATATTAAGTATATAAGGCTCATGATATCCTCTAAGACATGCTCAGGACTAGAAAGATACACAGATTCAAAAAAGATTGTAATAGGCAATAGATGTGTGTTCAGGAATATTCACTATAGCATTATTTGTATGAGCAAAAAAATCCTAAATGGCTATCAAATAAGTGACTAGTTGGGTAAGTTATGGTACATTTACATCTGTAACATTATGCAGCTATTAAGAACAATGTAGATCAATATTCATAGACAGGAAAATATGTTCAGTGAAACAAATATACACACACATGCACATCTCTATGGAAATTTGTACACATACAGATGTGATCAGAGAAACCTTGAGGGATATTCACTAAATCATTAACCCTACTCATCTCACGTTAGGGACAGAAGAATGCTGAGTGATTTTTACCTTCCTCTTGATACATTCCTACAATTTTGAAAAGTTGTTAGAATGAGCTTGTGAATGCATATGACTTTTTCTTCTTCTGAGACAGGGTCTTCCTCCGTCGCCCAGGCTAGAGTGCAGTGGCATCATCACAGCTCACTGCAACCTCCTCACACTCCTGGCCTCAAGCAATTCTCCTGCCTTAGCCTCCCAAGTAACTAGGACTACAGGTGTGCGCCACCATGCCTGGCTAATTTTTCTATTTTTTTTAGAGTTGGGGTCTTGCTCTTGCTCCAGCTGGTCTCAAACTCTTGGCTTCAGGCGATCCTCCCACTTTGGCCTCCCAAAGTGCTAGGATTACAGGTGTGAGCCACCGTGCCTGGCTGACTTTTTTAAAATAGAACTTTTTAGAGTAGTTTTAGGTTCACAACAAGATTAAACAGAAGGTACAGAGAGTTCTCATATACCTGCTGCCTCCCAACCCTCAACCTCCCCACCCTCAACGTCCCCATCAGAGAGGTACATTTGTTACAATCAATGAGCCTACACTGATATGTCATTATCATCCAAAGTCCATAGTTTACATCAGGTTCCACTCTTTTTGTACATTCTATGAGTGTGTACAATTAAAAAAAAATAAAAGTATTTTAAAGGTTTTAAACAATGGATTAATAAAATAGTCTCAGTTATTAATGGAAACATGATGTTAAGGATATCATCTCCATCTACCCCAGTCTCCTTAGGATCCCTAAATGAGGAGGAATCCTTAGAAGGGAGAGTGTGGGTTTCACTCACTATAGCAATATTTTATTTGCATCTCTTCTCCCTGCCTGGGTTGCTTGGGAAGCTGAAATACACCACCCACTTCCCACCTCTTTCTTCACTTATATCGCCATGGATCAAAGGAGCTCAACTTGGAGCTGTGGTTTCAGGGGCTGGGGAGATAAGAAAGAGCCATGATGAGGCAGCGAGAGGTGTCCAGTGGGAAATCCCTAGGACAAAACTTCAAAGTGAGGGGCAAGCTCCGCTTTGTGTACCATGGTGTTTGGGGGTGCATTTCAACGGTGTCCCCTGCATTCTTCATCCTTACCAGTGGGGAGATGAGGAGGATGGCTTCAACATGGAAGCCCTAAATTCGAGATGGCACGGAACAAGATACATGCCATATTGTCCTTACATTCCCAAAATCTCACATAAACCCTGGCCTTCACTCAGCACTCAATAAATGTGTGAATGAATGAGAGGAATAAGAAGGAGAAGAAGGGAAAAACAAGGAGGAACAGGACAGGAGGGACTTCATAGAGCAATGATCGCCAGCCTTTGGGTGAGAGCCACAATTTTTTCATGAACTTCCCATGTCTTAAAAAATGTTTGTGTCCTTAAAGCTGGCTTCGACCACACCTCACTTTGTCATCCGGATTTGGCTTCATCCTTGACAGCGCTTCTCCAAATGAAAACTGGATTTAATTTATTTTTTTCCTCTGTATTCTACTATCACCTGCCAAATGCTCAACCATCTCCATTTTCATTTGAAATGACAACAAAAATAATTGTTCATTGTGTACTCGTTAGGATTATGTAAACCAACTTCCATTAATAATAGGATTCTGTACATTTCTGACTATAAGAAAGGCAGAGAAATCAACTGTTTCTCTAGGTATCGATCACAGGGAACTCTGCAGTCCTCACCCCCACGCTTTTGTTGGGAAGAAGAATAACAGAGTGGAAAGAGAATGGGTTTGAATCCCGCCTCTCTGTCTCAATAGCTGTGTGCCCTTAGGTAAGTGACCGGAACTCTCCAAGCATCCAGATTACTCATTTGTAAAGGGGTGACAATAATTCTATTGGATCATGAGGATTATATTGAATATGTTTCTGGAAACTACTGTGTAAATTATTATCTTTCTACCAAGGCTTCATCACAGAAACAGTGAAGAGGACCCCATTTTTCAGTTTCTGTGTTGCAGTAACAGAAGACAGAATGGTCAAAAGCTTTGGCCTGTCTTTGAAAATATTTATTTTACATTTTTTTAAGATCAGGGCTGGGTTTTAAGACAGGCCCAGGAGGTCTGAATGCTTGGATCTGTTGGACTTAGTGAGAGACACCTGGCTTCAAATTTTTACACAGGGAGGTGACTCTAAAAACAAAAAGGCATCCCACCTGCTGGTTTCTTTATTGAGAAACCTAGAATTATGTAACTTGGAATCGCAAACAATCTGCATGCGAAATGAGAAGGCGTAGAAGGGACAAGTTTAATCAAGTTTATGGGCATTTCGAGACCTGTAACCACAAAGCAAACACAGGTGGAGAAATCTTCAGTTACAAGGCTGCCGTATGCCAAGTCAAGCCTCAGGATAACCGTGAGGTGATATGAGTGTTTTACACAGCTCTGGCAGGAGAGAGCAAAAGGCCAGTGTACTGGGAAGCCCAGAATGAAAATACTTTGATCGCTCGACTATTTCATTTATGGAAAGTTATCTCAAATCATTAACTTAGTGGCCATATTGCAGAAAGAGTTAGGAGAGCAATAACATATCGGGATTGATGCTGTAATGCTATGAACTGCCGGCTGCTTTTCATTGATAGGGAAAGCAGGTGCATATACATCAACGTGAGGACTGTTTTCTCTTAAAGGATCTCATTGGGCTTCGGAGCATCTTTCCTTTAGACCAAGGATCAGAAAATTTCTTCTGTAAATGGTCAGGTAGTAAACGTTTTTAGTGTGCAAGTCACACTGTCTCTGTCACAGTTACTGAACTCTGCTGTCGTATCGTGAAAGCAGCCATAGACATATAAGCAAATGAGCATGCCCACCTTCCAATAAGACTTTATTTACAAAAACACTTGTGGGGCAGACTTGGTCCATGAACCACAGTTTGCTGACCCCTTCCTTAGACCAATATACTCTCTGTCTTGGTCACCCCAGACCCCAAACTACTTAGGTTGTCAGCTGGCATCATATTCTTCATGTGCAAGAAGAGCTTTGTCTTTTCACAGGCAATAATGAATGCTGGAAAAGGGAGAACCCTCATACACTGTTGGTGGGAATGTAAATTAGTGCAGCCAGTATGGAGAACAGTATGGAAGTTTCTCAAAAAACTGAAAATAGAACTTCCATATGACCCAGCAATTCCAGTCCTGGGTCTATATCCAAAAGAAAAAAAAAGTCAGTATATCAAAGAGATATCTGCATGTCCATGTTTATTTCAGCACTATTCACAATAGCCAAGACATGGAGTCAACCTAATTGTCCATCAGTGGATGAATGGATAAAGAAAATGTGGTACGTATACAGAATGGAATATTATTCTGCCATAAAAAAGAATGAAATCCTGTCGTTTGCAACGATGTGGATGGAGCTGGAGGACATTATGTTAAGTGAAATAAGCCAGGCACAGAAAGACAAATGTTGAATGTTCTCACTCATTTGTGGGAATTAAAAATGTTGAACTCGTGGAGATAGAGAGCAGAATGATGGTCACCAGGTTACCAGAGGCTAGGAGGGGTAGTGGAGGGTGGGAGGGTAAAAAGGGGGTGGTTAATGGGCACAAAAATACAGTTAGACAGAATGAATAAGATCTGGTATTTGGTAGCACAATAGGGTAACTATAGTTAATAATTTATTGTATATTTTAAAATAACTAAAAGTATGGAATTAGAATATTCCTAACACAAAGAAATGATAAATGCTTGAGGTGATAGATACCCCAATTACCCTGATTTGATCATTACCCACTGAATGCCTGTATCAAAACATCTCATGTACCCCATAAATATGTACAACTATTACATATCCATGATAATCACAAATAAATTGTTTTAAAAAGAACTTAGTTTGCCTTTTCAATACAGTGGATTTGTGTTGTGTATTTTGAACCTGTGGCTTGATCCAGGATATATTCCTATCATGAAAATATCATAGTGAGATTATATCTTCCCTTCTAGCCTTACATTTTTTTCCCTCGGGTGATTTGCAAGACATTGCTATAAACTGCCTAGTTCAACTTGTATCTCTGGTTTTAATTCCATCTTTCAACAAATTCTCCAAACACCAATAAACCTTTATCCTTCACACAGTAGAGAGGTCCCTATTTTTCTTTTTTTTCCAAACACCCTGGATAAGCAAAGACAAATGTGTTTAAGACTCGGTGTTATCCACGTACACTGCAGAGTGCCTTGTTACTCATAGATGTTCAATAAATATTAGATGAATGAAAAAGTAAGCAAGGGAGGGAGGGAGAAAGGAAGGGA